>OMLB01013569.1:4681-25270 GCA_900302555.1 Myripristis jacobus
ACTACACAAATTACTGCTGCTTACTGAACTGTTCTACTCCAACCCAACAGCCCAAGCCAGCCATAGTCCTAATGGCCTACTGTGATGGCTCTTGCATTCATTTCACCATAAGTGTGAGTCTAATTAGGTAACAACACAGTTACACATAAACCAATTCAAGCAAATATCTATCCCACAATACTTTATAATCAGACTGAAATAAAGTAGCAGATAACTAAAATTCAAAAAAAAAAAAAAAAGAAAACACTGCACTGATTGAACTGCAAGAATTGCTAAACAAGAATTTGTAAAAAGAAACAACTGGCACGCCATGAGGTCCAGGCGGACATGTGGCAGAGATCTCTTTTATCTCTTTGTCTCTCCTCACCTGCCTCTTGGTTCCTGTCTTTCTGTCCATCTGTCTCTGTCTTGCTCCCTCTCTGTCATTGTCTTGCTCTCTCCCTCCATCTGAATCACTTTCATGTCTTTCGTTGCCCCATCTCTCTCATTTTCACTTCCTTTGCTCTATCCTCTAATTCTTTTTCCTGAAAAAGCTGTTGATGTCCCCACTGTTGCCCTTTCTCTCAATATTCTCTCAGGCTCAGATCAAGGTAAGGCATTTGACTACACTGCAGGGGTGCATGACTGATAAGCTGACAAACTATTACTGTTTTAGGAATGTACTGATTATCTTTGATTTCTGTTTAGAGAGGTTATTTCTAGGTCTAGACCATTGGAAATATATTTCAAGTTCACTTTGAGCTCCAAACTACTGTTTACAGTCTTCAAAGTGTTTTACAGGCCCACAGTTTATAGGAAACAATCCAGGACGACATCCCCTGACCTGAGCCTAAAAACCACAAGCCGATATGGAGAAAAAGGAGTAATTTTTATTTGGGTCAAATTCCAATTTTACCCCCAAATATTAAAAACAAAAATAGAAACAAGCAATGAATTGACAGAAGTAGTGTTACAAACTGTTCAAGTTTACAAGATCCTATGAAATGCTGTTACCCACTCACACAGCCCTCAGCAGTCCACTAACCTTCCTTTAGCATTGGAAAGAAGCACTGGAGCACCCCTTAAGTTGAGTGCAGGTCCACCAGGAGGGGGACCGTGTATTGATCTGAAGGCTCATTATTCCTAAACCCCAATAGTCCAAAAATTTCCCATTGGACTGAAAGCCCAATAGTCCAAAAAACTCCACTTTGTAAATTTGGTGAAGTTTAGGATAGGGTTTTCTCAGGTTAAGGTTAGGTGGATGCATTTCTCGGCGGGGGTGCAAAACTCCGCATAACTCCGCCTGTCACTGAACTCCAACAACTCCAAAGTGTGTATTTTTGGAGCAATGGGCGTTTGTTGTCAGGATAACGGGCGTCAGACTAATGGGCTTTCGGTCCAAAGGGACATTTTTTTGACTTTTGGGGTTTAGGAATAATGGGCCGTCAGACCAACAGCACGACACTCCCAGGAGCCCAAAGGAGACCTCCGACAAGGCATTCTTCCACCCGAACAAGACAGCTGCTCTCCACTGGAAACAACTAGCTTCCATGACGACTTTTAAATGTAAACTGATAAAGCTGTTTTCAGTTGGCGTTGGCTAGTTTTTTACTGTTTCAGGGAATCTGACTTTGACCCTTCCTGACAGCCAAGGCGATAAACTTTTACCAAAAACTTGCCAGTTTTCTTGGTAACTGTTTTTGGTACCACAGTCAAACAGCCACTGGTTTTCAGCGTAAAAACCCCTTACAAAGTCATTTTTGAAAGTGGAAAACTCACCATATAGCACCATCAATCTTGAAGTCATCCACTGTCTGTTAAGCGTTTCCCGCACGCAGAACTCGCTGTTGCTAACGTTTCGGCTGCTGTGCATAGCAGTTACGTCAACTAATGCTGCTTTCACTTGCACTTGGACATCGGAGTAACATTCGCTGAAACTTGGACATCGGAGTTACGAAATGTTTGACCAGCGGCAGCATTTCGATTTTTTTTTTAGCATTATCATTATCATTATTATTATGAGTAGTAGTAGTAGTAGCATTATTTTACTGCCCCAAATTGGGGTGGCACAGCTTTTTTATGGAGTGGCAGCTGCCATCCCATGTAACCTTTCAGATCCAGCATTACGTGTCCTCTCTTTTGTAGGATTATAGGCTATATTACTTGTGATTAATTTTTCTTTTTTGTTTCTGTTTCTGTTTGTTTCTGTTTGGCTGTTTCTCCCTTGTGAGGAGCAACCTCTTCTTTCAACAAGTTAAACCAAGATAAATAAACGTTAAATGGAAAATAATACAACATCATGACAGATGAGTAATTTTCTGTGTTTTAATGGTGTTAACACCACCATGCACATGACAGTATACACTGGTTTAATTCTTGCTTAATCATTTGAGTACGACCAACAGTTGTGAAATTTGGTTTGACAATCAATAGTGAATGTTGTGCAACACCGAGGTGTCCACTAGCACAGCAGGGTAATATTGTTTCTAAAGCCAAACTGAGACTATCCTCCCCCTCTGAAATCCTTTACATCAACTTTATGAGTCATTTTATTTTTTTCTGGTCAGCATCATCTCTCTCTGCATGGGAAATTTTCATTTTGTCTCCTAGGCTTATCACAACCATCTCATTTTGTTGCACAAAACAGTAATATATATATTTATATATATATCCATCTGCCAACCTCATTTTCATGGCCAAGCCAAAGCAGTGAAATCTTTGAGAAGAATTTTCTGTGTACACTCGGCCGTCCCTTGGATGTCGTTGGCATGTCTCCGAAGCAATTTTCTCAACTATGAATAATTCACCAGATATTATTCCAAAGGTCATCTTATAGTAATTAGTACCCTGCTGTTGACCAAACAGCCTCAAGGTACCTGATGGCCAGTTTAATTACAATTTGAAATGAGTACACTGTTTGACAATCTCTATATGTTCTCCTGACGCTCCAACAGATGACACCTTGAGAACTAAGCAGGCTTATAATAAGTACCAAGCTGGCTTGTTAACAGATAGGAGGGGGAAAAAAAGAAACAAACACTGAGTGTGCTGTTAACATGCTGTAACACAAAGTCACTGTAAGTTAGTGCTGGAATATGCTGTAATTATTAGAAATGCAGATTGGTGTAGTTGGATTCACATGTGTTTTGACAGTGCAGACATCAGCGTCATTGTCATTGTCTCATTATTAGCCAATTACCATGGGAAACTAATGGGGCAGGTCACAGCCGGATCTCTTTGGGAGATTGGGGACTGAACATATGCTGAAGATGCAGCTAGATGACACAGTCCAGTAAGCCTTTGGCATGTTATGAGGTACATGACATGGCTCTTTGTGTCGTGCAAGTTAGGAGTCAGTGCCGGGAGATCCTGTCATGTCCTATTGTCATGAACATCAACCTCTGCACCATACGCTAGAGGTTTCCTCTCAGAGGGCTTGTATGTATTCATAAGAGAACAGTGGATAAAGCATTAAGCCAAAAGGGCCTCAGGTAGGATACATAGCCCAGGGGGATCAGGCTGCTGCAGACTTTGCCTTTGAGGCATCAAAGCTATCATGGATGGATGGATGGGTGCATGTGTGGGAGGACGGTTAGACAGACAGGCATAAAGATAGACAGATGCACAGTGCAGGTTTGTTTCACCGACCACAATAAAAACTAGGGTAACTCCCAGAGCACGAAATGAAACTTATACATCATGTACAATATAGTTTTCTGTATCCTTACTACAAGAGTTCACCGGAAGAAGCGCTACATGTAAAATGACCACAGGTAAGGCAGACAAGCCTTGGTCTTATCAGTGAAGATGCTGAAAAATTATACTGCAGACTGAGTCTAAGGTAAATCAAAGTTGTCAATCTGCACCTAAGAATGAACAGGGGCAGCATATGGATGAATAGATAATTTTTCTAACCTCAGCTTAAGATTACATTTACTTCTTGCCCCCTAGAACCAACAGGCTAAAATTCAAGGGAGAGTATTGATTTTGTTGTGAAATGTATAGGCCACTTCCTAGAGTCTATGGTCTTTGCTGATATGATAATGGCAGGACAGTTTAATGAGTAGAAAAGCGACCTTGTGACGGGAAGCCTATCGATTCAAATTCTTGGACCAAATAAAAAAATGTGAGCATTGATCGAGGATTGCTTCGCCCTCGCTCAACAACCACCAAAGTGTCCTTGACCAAATCTCTTGAAGGTGCTGTGTGTAATATTGTACCATAAATAAAATATTACCATATTAATTTGATACATTAGTATAATCATTCTAAACAAACGACCCCTATCACTGAAAAAACTGGTAGCCTCACATGCCTTTACCACACCTTTAACACACTGTGGCCCTAAACTGGATTTTGCTTTAGGGCACAGAAGTTGTTTTCCAGCACAACTGAAAAAGTGCTGTCAAATTATTGTCTTCTTTCATAAGGAACCATGTAACAATTGTAATTGATTTGAACATTTTGTCTTTACAGATTTGGGCATCAAAAGATCTTAACCTATTTTAACCCATATTAGAACCCATACTTCATCCATACACTTTTTATGGTGAGGTTTTTTTATCAGCCTAACTCGGGTTTCCACCTCACCAGACATTTTTCTTTGTCTTTTCTGCATCTTGTGATATATTTTTGGGTGTGCGTGCGAATCACAAATTTTAAAATTTATGTACTAAGCAGCATATTGTGCAATGAGCTGGTCATTACCACAAACTAAGATTTTTATTTTTTTTCGGTAATGAGTTAGCTGGGTGGCCATCATCAACCCTTATTCTATTTGTACTTGCTCTTCAAAATAAAGCACATTAAGGACACCAGGAAGGGGAGAGGAGGACAAGTAGCAACACACTTGTTTTAACAGGAAGTTGTTATTTTTTTTCTGGGAAATGTGGCCTTACTTTTGAGAGAAAAATAGCTCCAACAGATAGAGGGCCCCACTCATCTCAACATTGTCTCGTTTATTTACAGTAATTACACCAAGATATCACAATTAATTTCACAATGATATTTTTTACATGAGGCACCTTTAACCCTCTGCTGCTTCACAATAGACACTCAGCGGCCAGAAGTGCCACGTGAGAAAGCTGGTCTGGTATTAGTGTGCAAGTACAACCCTGCTTTCCCTTGAACCTGCTCTCCCAGGGCATGAATATGACAGTGCTCCTCGCCTTGTTAAATAAGGTTTAAGGCCTTTTTTTCCCCTCTTATATGCATATATATGTTACAGGTCGAATTGTTTCCCCAAGGGCATTAATATCTAGAAATGATGAAGGTGAAATGCCATGTCCAATTTGATAGCTGTTATATCATTAGCTTGTAACTGCTATAATTGGAATATTGTGACAGTATGCTCTTACATCTATCACTGACATGACAATGCTCTCAGGAAAACCTAATCAAACAGCGAAAAAATGAAGGACAAGCATAATCCATGAATACTTTGAGGACTCAATATTTAATGGCTCAAGTAAAATTCAATGACAAGAAAAATCATTTCACCATATGGAAGGTCATTTTTTCATAGATTTAGATGGGATATCTTACAAAGGCATGACAACACAGACTGTATAGCTTTAATTGACCAATACAGAACCGCTGGCAAGCATAGAAGCTTTCTCTCAAAGCAAACTCGACCTACACTCACTGATGACTAATTTACAAGCATATACTTATATCTTATAGCATATTTTTGTTATAGTTTTTGTACAAGATACATGTGTGTACATAAAATATTCTGGCAAGGTGCATGCCATTTTACATACATGCGCGCCGCTCGCACACACACACACACACACACACACTCAAACGCGCATGTTCATACACACACACACACACACGCACACGCACACGCACACACACACAATCACCTATAAACATACAATCAGACACGCTCTCATCAACATTATGCATATGTATCCATTTACATTACAACAGAGATTGTCGTCTCATCATTTCTTATTTGTTTTCCCTTTCAGCAATATACTGAATACCAGTGATTAGCCCATTACTCTGCATGTCATTCCAGTTTGCCACCATTTTCTGTAGTTCTTAGGGGTACTGCTATGTACAGTTTAAAATCTGTTTTACCTGACGGTATAGATATTTATGTGGTACGTAGAGGCATATGAGGTACACACACTTTACAAATTTTGAATGTGTACACTGTGTAAGATTTGTTTTGTTCCAGATAGGACAAGACAAACAGGTAGAGAAGTAAACATCAATACTGATACTGATTCTAACAATGGATGCATGAACTACATAGTCAAGTGTCGTAATGACTTTGTAAGTCCAAACAGTTCATGCAAATTGTGACAAAGTTTGACACGGTGAGCATGACACGCTTTCTGAATTGAAAATCGCTTTAAAAAAAAATTTGAAAAAGTGACCTCCAGTATTCAGTTTATTGTTATGACTACCTCTATTGTCAGGGGAGTGCATGGGGGCTCTAGAAAAAAGTAGGAAAATAACAATGGGGGAGGAATCATGCAAAGTGAAATCTTCCAAAGCCTTTGACCACTCTTGACTTTTAGTCTGGTTCACTGTGTGCTGCTCTTGTTTAGTTGAAACACAGAAACCTTTGGCACAGAGTGACGTGACTTATAAGAACCCCCCCACCACCACCTTTACTGAAACACAAAACAATACAAAAAACTGATGCACATTCATGTGGTATTTTCTCTTTCTTGTAATAAATACTGCTATTTTTATTGAACCTCTGTGTGGTCATACATAATGGGACTGCAGTAGACGAAACACTTCTTTTGTGTTAGTATCCAAAATTACATCCTACTGATGTACATTCATGCAGTTGTCTACTATTCCATCAAAAAGTTGCCCCTTCATTTATCTAGCTGCCAAAACATTACATACATGGGGATTATGTGGGCAGAGAAAGTTACACAGTGATGGTTACGAGTACATAATATTGAACTTACTGTACACATGGGGCTGGATCATTTCAGACATGTTCCTTGCAATGTCACAGTGTGCGTCATCCTATTCTTTATACCCTGCTCTTCTTTCCCAAAATCATATAAAGAAGGGCAGATGCTACTTGTTAATGAATGGAGAGATTTCTTGAAAATTGCTGTCCTTTTTTCCCTTTTGAACTTTATGTAGTTACACCAATCCAAAGCAGGAACTTATGCGCCCCACTTATCCGTACATTTGAATTGCTACTTTACTTTAGAACACAGAGAGAGACAGGACTGTTGCACTTTTAAGGCTCTCTCTCTCTCCACCAAAAGCTGTATTGCACATCACAAGTGCTGCATGCAGCATTTACACTTGTCAGACCAATAAAGTCCCAACTTTCAGCGACATCATGATGTATGTTCCCTTTGATACGTGTTCCTTTTGATTAAATATGCATTGTTTATAGCATTTGGTGACACAAGTCTGTCCTATAATAAGGAAATGAGGAGAGGAAAAAAGACGAAGGGGAAAAAAATAGCAAATGAGCAGAAATTGGATTCCCAAACATGGGCATTTTCATCAGCTAATGTTTATGTAAGGATTTATTTAAATTGTTTGTTTTGAATTGAATTTATCCTCCAAATTGACTGAGGTGGAATTGAATTGCCCCCGTCCTTGTCCTTGACCCACCGTTCCTTTGACTGATATCATTTCACTGAGTCTCAGATAAATCCTCTTTATAATGATAAGAGTCCTGACCCTAAGCATGATAGGGAATAGGTGTGACAGCTAAGAGTGTGCAAACACAATTTGCCTTGCCCCTTCCCTTGAGAATGCCACATTGCATTATAGATTTAGGCCTGTTCTTAATTTGCAAGATGGTACCAGGAAATGAATCACATGAATCATATACCTGATCATGTAGAAACCTTGCTTGCGTGTTAGTGTGGGAAAAAGGGGGCCATATGGATATCAGCGAAGTCCCTTAGTGCTGGACTTTGCCATAATGGATTATGCTGCACCCAATCAGTGGCAGTGGCTAGTTAAAGTGGTGATCAGAAGTTGTAGATTCTGCATACAGACGCAGTGATGCAGATAGTATGTGATGAACCCACGATGAGGGGGCGACCCGCAGAGAAGCCATTTCAAATAATGTAATTGCCCATTCGTATGATAACTACAGAAATACTGAAGAAATTATAGGTTACAGACAGAAGGCTCTATAGAATTTTTTCTTCTTGAGGTCTTTGTGCCAGAGACTACAAGCAGTGGAGATCGATAGAAGAAACTGTGTAACTAAACTGAGCAGCTTGAAAATGCACAACACAATAATTAATAGGAACATTAGAGTTGTTAATGATATGATGGGAGGAGAGGGAGCGAATGAAGCTGCTATTTTTGGGCCCGTATCTATACCTTTCCATTGTTTCGGCACAAAGAGAAACATGTTTCCAGTTGGCCTAGAGAAACTGTTGCAGACCCCCTAACCGCACTGAGGGTCGCTACCAAGATCACACATCAAAGCAATTAGACTCTTGTGAGAATTTCATAATTGGCTCCATAGCACTTGGTACGTGAATGTTTGTGAGCAGTGAATGTGAGAAATAAAAAAAAAGAGAGAGGAAGACAAAGGGTTCGTTTCCAAAGCGCATCTGTCTGAGCCTTTCAAGGCTATGCTAATGACATAATGCTAGGAATGAACACAATCTTAATGGAAGTGGCGACTGAGCAACCACCGTATGGAAAACATCTTGTGCATGTATGAGGGTACGTGCGTCAGTTTGTGTGCAAGTGCATGTTTTTTTTTCCTATTATATTTTGTGTATGGGTATACTGTGAAAACATAGAATGCAACAAACTATCAGTGCTACCTACTGTTGGCCTAGTTATACACTGTTGACTTTTTTATCCTTCTGCAGTCCCCTGACCAAAATAGACTTCTGAAACACGTTCAAGCAAGACAAAAGAGACATCCTCCAGCACCAAAAGGAGTTTGAGCTGCATGTTATACAAAGCAATACTTCACCAGAACTTGAATATAAACACCATCCACCCAGGATTCACAATTAACATTTAGCCCAATTTAGCTCACTCAACACAATAAACTGTATTTGCATTTGTTTCTGCGCGAGGAAATTTCTTTTAGGGACACAGCTCCACTGGGCTGCGTCCAATGAGCTTAAAGCACACAATGGCCTTTCTCATCATTAAGCAAACATCACCAAACTGAAAGCAATGACGGTTCTTGTTTTGTTTTTTGTTGGGTTTTTTTTCTTCTTTTTTTTTTCTGTGATGGAACTACTTTGGTATAGAACTACCTTTTATATATTACATGGGTCTGCTATGTCAAGACTTCCGTTTCCCTTCAAGTGATTCACTTTTCACACTGATCCCACATGCTTTTGTTTGAACAACATCGGCGCGATTGAAACCATTGTTGGATGCTCTTTTGCAAAAATTATGGAGCTGGTCGTAGTTTGTCAAGTTACGCATATCTCCACGCATACGCATACATACTATTCAGAAAGTCACTGACACAAAGTCATCTATGGATGGGGTTTCGTGTATGCCAGGCCAATAAAGATTTGTCTTTTCCTCTTACAACTGGTGCTCATGTAAGAAGGAGCTGCTGCCCCCACTGGTGGGTGTCTGCTGCCCGGGTGAGGAGAAGCTAGCCAGGGGGATGACCTTGACGGGGTCCTCTTTCTTACTACTAGAGTGTCTGTCCAGGGTGTTGTAGAACTGTGGCCGATTGATCCCTTTGTCCAGTTCGTCTTTTTTGGGCACGGACCTGCCCAGAGTGTGACGACCATCCATGACCCCCATGCTGCCAATGTTACCTTTGGCTCCCCGGGCCCAGCTCTGCTGGAAGCCAAAGGAGGGGAGGGTACCGGTGTTGTTGGTGGTAGTGGGGGTGGAGGTTGGGCTGTTGCTGCCGGGAGCTTGGAACTGGGCCAGGGCTGGGGGCATCCAGCAGCTGTCAGAGTGGCCCAGGATCAGGCACTCCTGGGTGCAGGTCTCAGAGGCTTCAGCCAAGGCTTTCTGCAGGTTCACCTCAATGGCTGTTGAGAAGGAGAAAGAGAAGGACAGAAAGAAAAAAATGAGAAAGAGAGAAAGAAAAAAAAAAGATTTGGTTTATCCAGCAGGGATGAGTTCAGAAAATACAGTAAGTGCGGGTGCCCTGCGCTGATTTTACAAGAGTCCTCTGAAAGCAGAGAACTAAATCATGAATCATAAAGTAAATAAAATAAAGTTGTCGTCTTATCAGCGAATGACCCACAAAATGTCAGCCTTTTAGCAAAATGAAAGTCAGTGATAAATGTTTCATTTCATCTTGTAATGAGAAAAACACCAGCAGAGCATTTCATTTCCATTGGCATTCCCATGACTCTGTCTGTTTACCTACAATATGCAATGAATTCCCTGTAGCTTAATTAGAGATAGAAAAAAATGTCTTGCTGTTTGTGTCTTAGACTGGCTTTACTGTATTAAATATTTAATGAACATCTTAGCAAGGCATTGTTTATTTTAATCACTGTCATTGCCATACACCTTAAACCCCTTTGGTCTTTATGACTTCAAACTAAATCTGGTCAAATACGAAAACTCAGCCGGGGAGGACTGTAAAAACCACATGGCATCTCAGTATCTATGAGGGATATCTCTTCAGTGAGCATATTTACCATATTCAGGTGCAATGACTATTGCCAATTTTGGCTGTATTTGATTTGCATGCGAGGATGGGAGGGGGAAAACTGAGAGTGAGTGAGCAGGCAAACGGGCAAGGCTAAGCATTCAAACTATCTTATCTCATTATGCCTGTGCTGACATCACATGTGGAATGAGTCTGGGATGAGGCCTCTGCATTGAGCCCCAGCAATAAAGCCTGTCAAGCCAGATAATTAGAATGTAAAACAGTATGCACCAAGGCAACCAGGAGCCTGCAGTGTTATGTTTCCTAGGCCGTGCAAAGAAAAGAGAGGTCCTCGTTCGAACATCACATCACTCCTCTAGGCCTCAGCTTCAAGCTGTCACATAGAAATAATTTAGTATATTTGCATAAGTAAGAATGCTATCAATAATTAAACGGTCCTAGGCTCTAGTAACAGTGGAACCACTATTTCCCCCACGCACATGACGACTTCAGCATGCTCTGTTTAATTCTATTCCCCAGACGTCTGCAAATCTCAAACAATTCATCTTGCCACCTTGTTTATTGTTTTATGGCATTCAACAATATTAAAATGAATATTCTGATTACTTGTATGTTACTGATAGCCCCCCTTCCCCTCCCGTCTCTACCCGACACTATGTAGATGGTTGTATAACAGCCTAATGCACTTACTTTTTTGTTTTTCCGTGCAAGCGCAGATTGAATACAACAGCGTCAACTTTAATTATGAGAGCGGTGTCTGAAAATGAATCGCCTGGTATAAATTGCGAGGATATATTTGGAGTGCCCACGTGGAGTCAAATCTGTCCTCTCCATATTGAACTGGAGCCTTGGAGCAGGAGTGTATAAATCCCCTGGGCGGTAAATGTGTCACCTTTCAGAGGGTCACTAACTTCATTAAGGCAAAAATGGATGCTGCTCACTCATTCTCTGAGCTAGCACAATAGGGCCGAGCCAAGTCCTGGCTGCTCCCTGACTCAATCTTTCTCCAAAAGTTCTCTGTTGCTGTTGATGCCTTTTCAGGGTATTGCCTTTTTTGAAGGGATAATACTATTAGCATAGACTTCTTATTCCGCTAGCATGCACACAGACACACAACCGCACGTGCTCACAAGTGCACATTTGCCAGTGTACTTCTCCCCCTCTCAGCTGTAACCGATCACTACAGACAAAGGTGAGGCTGTCTATTGTACATTACAAATGAAAGGTATTCTATGGCTTCTTGGCTCCACAGAGCACAAACCCACAGCAGCGCTATGTCAATAGTCTTGTGCGCTTCCGAAATTTTGCATGTGATATTTCACAGGCAACTTCTCCAAAAGACATAGGCCCTGTACTAGTTTTCTATTCCGCTGGGATAGTTTGGATAAGCGGTGGCGGGTTTGGGAGAGTGGGAGCAGGGCTTGAGTGATGTCGGTGACAGTTCTGGCTGCTTTCGTCAGCTAGAGGTACGCCACAGCCTGCTTGTGATGCTGCCGCCTTTTGTATTCAGGGGAAACAACTGTACCCTGCGGAGCTTTCGGGAGGAATCACACATCAGTGATGCCACGGATCCCCTGATGCTCTGAACATTCTCTTCCACACTCCCTTCAAGGAAATTTGAATGGCAGACAAGTGGGGATAATGGCAAACAATAGGGTGTAATAGACGGCACTATTGAGATCAGACCTACTCTTCTTATTTTAGATGATTCATCTTCATTGAACAGCGCTGATATGGTTGAAACAGAAGCGCAATACCTCTACAGTTCCTCTGTAGAGTCTACTGAACATCCAACACAAGTTCTCCTGCTTTTACTATGAATAGCTTGACTGCTACTGACTCCAGAAACTGGGGGTGATCCAATTCATGTCTCCCTTCACCTGATTCAAAATAGCCTCCAGGTTAATATCACAGCTAGATCATAGGTCTATGTTATCCATGTTCTTGCAGTGTTTCTCTAGACACCCCACTGTGCTGCGGTTCTAGGCTCCTGGTTGATCTTGTGGTCTGAAGGCAAGGTCAATACCACAGTGGTAGCCTACAGCAATCTCATTCTGCAACATCAACACATCCTTTGGCCGGCCCGAGATCGAACGCCGCTGCATCCACATTCAACTGACCTTCCATCCTCACAGCACAACTTAATAACTTGTATAAGCATTGAGCATGTAAGAGAGTGGCATGATGATTCTGCATGGTATGTAAAGGATCTGCAAAAATGTAGTTTGTACACCTCATGATCATATCTCCATTCTGTTGTATTTTCAACAGGTGACAAACAGCTGTTTTATTGATGATAAATGTCCTTTTAAATGGCAGGCCTTACATTGTACAATGCACAACGCAGACAGTATACACAACTCCTTGTTGTGCCCACTAGTGTTCCTCTTATAATTTTCAGCATATATGGATAGCCCTGTTCTGGTCCAAGTTGGTCCAACTACTAATAAACTGTGATTCTATTCTTGTAGCCAACCATTACTGATTGCATATGAGAGAAATACTAATGCTGATACTATTGTGCACAACATATAAAGACAATACATTATGCCTAAGAATTAAGGTAATCTTGTAGTATGAGCTGATATTTCAAGCAGCGCATCACTCAACCTCAAGAGGCTGCTCTCTGTCATGGTAATGCAGTATCTCTACTGTTGACTCTTTGTCTCTCAGTATTATTTCTTTCTTTTCCATTGCTGAACATGAAGTAATGCAAATGCAGCTTAGACAGAGAGACAGACACACACAGCTGGGATGCATATTAGCTGGCTAGTCAAGGCTTTCATTACAACAGCAAGAGCTATTTAGCGTGACAGTTGATGATTTGTACTGATGAAGCTGGTTACATCTTGATGAGCTTCACATTAAGGCCTGCACACATATCATGATTCAACGTACTATGTTAGCATGCACAAACTCATTATTGCTAATTAAAAGGATAATTGCATGCATCTAGGACATTAGATTCCTTGAACAGCCATCAGGAAGGTGGGCTAGACCCCTGACTCATTCCATATAGTGTTAATTGGCGCAGGCTTTTCAGGGATGTGGCTTGGAACCTATACACATCATATGCTGTAGAATTAAAGATGTATCACTTCCTGTGTATTTACACCACATAAGAATGGTCATATTAATTATTTAAAGCACATTTATTCTTTTCACTCTTACGTATACACCGTTATGATTTAAAAAAAAAAAAAAAAAAGCTATGTTCTTTTCGTCAAATAAATCAAGGCTACAGACAGTGGGAATAATTTTAGGGCAAATGTGAAGAAAAATTTCAAAGGCTGCAGTATTTTTGAGTTTAAATTAGCTCTCATATCTTAATGTGCAATCCATTACTGTAGCACGGTGCTCGCTCGTGGCATGCTGTCAACCTCATAATGGCTTTGTTTACATGGTGATATATTACAAAGAAGATACATGTATGGATATATTATTTATTTTTTTATCACATATTTATCTGCAGTTTTGATGTATGGACTGTCGCTACATGACAGGTTTGCTCTCATTTGTAACAGTCCTAAACACTGTACTATGGAAGACGTAGAATTTGAATATAAGAATTTAAGAAAGCTTCAAAAAAGCTGATCCTCAAAATAAAAGGCATGTTCTGACATGTGCAAATGTGAAAAGTTATCCTAGGATGCAACTATGCCACATGAACACACCCTTGACCAGCACAGCAACAGCACCTACAGCTCCGTCCTTCTCAGTGTCACTTAATTCGGGATCAACAGGTTTAATGATGCAGAAAAAAAATGCAAAGAGGCTTATCCAGCTGCATGAGGTGTTTAAAGCGGAGACCTTGTCTGTCATCAAGAGTTATGGAACCATCCTGGAGTACCACCACTAGTGCAGCCATCGTAAGTGCCAAAATATTATCATTATCACATTATGTGTTCTTGTACGATAGTGAATGAGTACATGTACACGTGTCGGTGTATCTGCAGAGAGACCAAAAGATAGAAATTTGAGAATGTGGAAGATTCTTTCAAACAAATAGAACCTGAGTGGAAATAATTGGGTTTGTAATTACCAAGACTTTATCGCTTCATGCGGCCTTCTAACCGTTCCAAACGTACAATCTGGATAAGCAAATGGACAGTCATTAATAATAATAGAGCTATTAAAACCCCTGGGTGTTGCATTGAAAAGAGAGATGCCATTACTTTCATCGCAGAGCTCCGGCAATCATCATTTTGAAGGAGAAACTAATGTTTCACTTTCACAGAATTACAAATAAGAGACAGCCCACTTACATGCGTGATGCATTTCACCGTCTTCCCTGCTCTCTTAGCGTTCATATTCATAAAGCACACTGATTCATGGCTTTGAAGGGCTGCACTCACATGAAGTCATGTTCTATTCAACATACAGGAAAGCTCAAGAGGGGCTGGTTTTTAAAATCATGAAAACAATGTGCAGTAAACAATTTATAACAGAAGTCCTGGATATACATTTCCTTTGCAATGAAATACAAATAAGTGGGCTAGCAGACCTATTTCTGAGTTCTCAGGGAAAAAAAAAAAGTCTGTCTCTGTGGTGATACGGGTCTGAGTCTGAAAATTAATTAAGTTATTTTCTCTGCATGTCAAACTCAATGCTATTTGGTTTTCTGTACATTTATCAGGCAGGAGGTAGGCTACAGTACTGTATAATCCCTAGCAAAAGCAATAAGAGCTGTCATTGTCACTGGTGACAAGGGCGTAGGGAAGGAAGTAAATATTCCATTGTGGCAATAAAAACCTAGAGTGCTCTTTGGAAGGCAGAGATCGACTATGCCACAGAGGTCAACAGTGCCATGTAGTAGGCTGACATGCATTAAGATCTATAAGGGGCCGTGCTGGGGCAGACAGCTTGTCAAGGCCTACATTCCAGCAGGATATTGTGAGAAAATGTCCAGCAATTGACTAGAAAGAGACTCTACAGCACACCATCATCTATTGGCCATCTTCACCAGAAAAACGACATGCCAGTGGATAATAATGATTCATCTGCAAAAATGGGTTTAATGGATTTCCCACTTTAAAGGTGAATTTCGGAACAATCCCACAAAGCCACCAATCCAAAGTGGGAGACAAAGGAAACGGCAAAGCCGCTGTCTAGCAAATATTGCCCCTCTTTTTCACTTTGCAAAAACAAATAGTGCCAGGTGTAATGAATGGCCTTTTTTTTGAAGGAGACAATGTGACTCAGATAAGAGGGGAGTGGGGTCGTCCATATATACTCAAGACTAATTACATTTGATGCATTTACTGAGACGCCTCTGACAACGGCGAGTCTCTGAGCCACATACGTATTTATCAGCACTTGGGGGACCTATACAGTTCCTCGCCTGTAATCCATCTAGCCTTGTCTACTCCCGACCCCTTTTGCTTTCCTAGTGTTTGACCCATTGTAACTGAAAGTAATTGCAGGCAGAAAACAACATCTAATGATTACTTTATCTGGGAGTCTGAGAGAGAGTGAAAAGTCACAGACAGGTACTTTCAACAAAAGGAGGAGGCCTTTTTTTTCTTCCCCGACACACAATTTCAGACAACAAAGAATATTATTGACTTGGCTGAGATTAGAACACCAAAACAAATAACAAAGCACACAGAGAGGACAAAGTGCACAAAGGGAGAAAGGATCTCTCGAACAACCCGGCACCAAGCCCTCACTCCTTTCTTTTTGTTGCCATTGATTAAAAGTATGTTGTAGGTTGAAGCGCCCATTTCTGCACTAAACATATACAACGACGACACAATGCATAGCCTTAATTTAATGTAAATTCCTTTATCGTTCCAGTCACCTTTGTTGTCAGAGAGAGAAACTTCACCTCAAAGTTTAACACTACCTCAGCATAAAATGTTTACAAAAAGGCAGACCCCTCAGTAAAACACCATGATGTGATTTCCATCAACACAGAGCACAACCGGGTAAGGAGAATGCAGGAACAGCTTTCCTCTTGCCACTTGACTTTTTTTTGTGTGTGACATTGGTTGATTACATCTCCTTCATTATGGGTGGACTACTATTGGGCCTCCCTGTCTGAGGACAAGACGGTGTCACCATCAACACAATCAGGCCTGGCCAAATACCCAGCATGGGCCAGATAGATGAGGGGTGCAAACACCATAACAATCTGCAATCAGCGCTCATCACGACAATGACACACAGAGCTGCTACGGGGAGCGGAGACACAAGCAAACACTGTAGACGCACGCGCGCACACACACACACACACACACACACACACACACACACACGATCTTAAAATTTTCCTACAAGAGCACCCATTCTTTACTCTTCTCTGTGAATCTGTATTTGTGCATGTGCATGAAGATATACGGTAGGTGCGCTGTCACTGACAAGGAAGCAATACATAAATGCATATTTACAAGATAAAAAAAAAAAAGTGAATCTCTCTCAATATTCATTGCACACAGATGAAATGTCTGAAAATTTCCATATTGCGTAGATAATGGGAGGTCCGGGAAATGAAAATAAAAAGAGCACAGAGTGAGAGGAGGTGAAAAATATTATAGAGGGACAGACAGAAAATAGGCTGATTAAGTGGGACTTTACAGAGTTGTTTGATATTTGCAGAAAGATTGTTCCAGTAAAAATATTCTTTGTTCTGGTAGGCACACTATTGAAACAATCATGTTTTTCTTAGAAAACACATTTGTTCTGAAAAAGTGAATGTCGATACATAAGTCAGCTTGTCAGCTTTTTTTTTTTTTTTTTAATCAAATTACAAGCTCAAGCTCATACAAAGCACAAGTCACTTTATTTCTAGGTGAGAATTTTCACATGTTGCATGCTGAATAATAATTAGTGCATCAACTGGATGTTTTTTTGGAAACACAAAGCAGATAATAAAAAAAATGAGGCCCTTGCTTCACATGATGGAAGATGCCAGAAAGGCAAACTGTACACCAGCCAACACTCTGCTACATCCCGTGTCATGTAACAAGCAAATTCATCACAGTGACCCATTGCCCCCAATTATTATAGAAAACAAGAATGAATCAAATTAACATTGAAGAAGCTCTGAAGATCTGGCAGCCTGTCTGTACAACCAATGGATTCCACAGGAGGAGAAAAGAGGGTAATAAACAAGGTGCCACTGCATATGCTATATATCTTGCAGTCATTGATGATTAGCTCTGTTTTCCCTTAGCCATACATTACTGTTATTGCCTCCATGGCCGGGCAGATAGGAAGTGGATACAAAGGCATCGCAAAGTCCATCTTTCAACTGATAACTGGCAGCCTCAAAACAACTCAGCACCGGCGGCGGCGTTATTTCAGTGCATGAGTGATCTGGGCATGATGGAAATTGTAATCTCTTATATATGACATAGCCAAGAGGGGGACCTGCTGTAGAGATTTTGTTGGGTGTGTGTGTATGTAAGGTTCTTACGGTGAAAGTGTTTCTCAGACTGGAAACATTGAGTGTAGTCACAAAAAGACCCTCTTCAAATGTCAGCTGCTCGAGTCCCTGTGTTTTGTACTTGCAGGCAGCGCTGAAAATGTATAATCTATATGAGGGCTCCTCATGTCAGGAATGCACACGCACAGTCACACATTCTGTCTGTTCTCCCTCTCTTATTCTCTCTCCAACTCTGAAATATTTTGAGGACAGCTTAGGGATGAATGCCTACTGTATAAAGTATTAGTTGCAGTCATTAAATCCTGGCAAACTTCTGTTTGCAATATCAGTGTGTTGTGTAGCATGGTAAAGGTTTCAATATGAGGGGCAGACTCTCTCCGGATCCCCCTGTGCATGTACACTTTAAAGGTTTTCCTTTTACGAAGCAGCACAGACCCTCCTCTGGGGACAACTATTAATTTTTCACTGAAACCTCCCCTGAATAATGAATTCTGTCCTATTTATACGCTGTGATAAGTCCACTGAATGTCTAAAAAGGGGTTATCATGAAAAGGGTAAGGCTTTCAGAGAAAGACCTGTTCCTGCTTAACATGTTTAATTCATCCGCATCGCCATGTTGTTGAAGGGAGAAGAAAAGTCGTAGAATGTATCAGTGGCAAACATGAAAGCAGACACGAGCGGCACATTCAATAAATCACAGCTTTACTTTTACTGTTTTGATGTTGACTGTCACAATCCTCTACCCAAACACCAGCCGTTGAAAGTTCAGATATATGCCTTTACTCCTCCAGGCCCTGGCTGACAGATATGCTCTCACCAAAATCACAGAGGTACTCTGTGCCTTGTGTTAATGTTTCTGTCACTACGCACTTTATTTGGGGTGCGCTGAGTGCAGTCACTGTCAACTACCATTCATGACGGAGAGAGAGAGAGAGAGAAAGAGATAGAGAGAGAGATAGAACAAAATGTACATTTTTCTCTCAAGAGTTATCACTAAGACTCCTATCCTCGCCATGTTTTGAGAGGTTTTGAAAATCATTACAGTTTCTACAATACAGGAAGAAAACACCTGTCCATCCCATCCTCAAACACAGCAAAAACTATGATGGGTTTTAAAATCCAATATATCGACTACTCTCTACTAATCAACATGTTTTCAATATTCAATAGAGTTTTGGCCAAACCACTTAGGGAGTCTCGGTTACCCACATACCTTCCACTCAGTTAGGGCTGGGCTGACAAAAGCTTAATTGGGCCTTTCTTTATATGAACCCTCTGAGAGGACTGAACCGTTCATTACACACTCTAAATAAGCATTCAGACTGTCTCATCAAATAAACTGGACTTACTCTGAACCTATTTACTATGAATACACAAGTATTAATTGATGTTGTAGCCATTATAACCAGTAACACACAATGATACAGATACCAATTAGCTGTGGCAATCTTTTCCAAATAAGATGGATTTGTGGCCATGTAACTGAATACCATGAATTAAAGCACTTTTACTGTAAATGATCAAAGTCATTCAGAGCCTGTTCAGCTGTGCAGCATGCCAGCAAACCACTTGAGGTAAAATTAGACTGAATATTTAATTTTGCATTCACTCGAATAAAAGACAGGCCATACCTTGTTCCAATTAAAAAATATATACATACATAAATTCTGCTCCCACTAATAATAATAATGATGTTCTTAAATTCGTTAATTATACATGAGCCTTGGCTCATTGCAAGTGTGTGAGATTTGGTCTCCACATTGGTAACAACTTTTACCACAAGGCAATTAATTCATTCACACTCTGTAACCTTGTCTCAGTCTCCTCCACTCTGTGTGCAGTTCTTGAGCTGCAAGTCTAACAGCTACTCACAGCCCATTTGGCTGCTAAAAAGAGGTGTCTCAAAAAATAATAATAATAAAATAAAATGAAGGAGAAGGGCAGAAGCAGAATGCCTGTTCAATGATTGTGTTCCGCCTGTGATGATAGAAAGAATGCTCCAGTGGCCTGAACAGTCCATAGAGGAGAAACCAGTGAAAATAGCCAAGCAACTGCTTTGCTCCAGAGACTGCCGACAACCCATTGACCTCAATGTCTTTTACGCTATTTAGCCCTGAGCGCTAACTATCAGATATTAGTACCCCATGTCTTTGATTTGTGTCCCTGTCCGGCCCTGAGGACGCTTGTATATGTTTGTCCTGGGGTCCCATCCTCTTTATGTCAGTCCTCTTGCCTTCCTCTAACCCTACAAACACCCACAGAATGGCAAGGGTATGTCACATTTCCTCCGCCTGGCATCCGGTATAGGCTCTAATGTCAACATGTTTTAGTAAAGCTTGGAGTTGGCATGGAGACAGGGTGGTTCTAAAAAAAAAAAAAACCCTGAATGTCACTAACATGTTGGGGTGTTTGTGGAACTGTGGGGGTAAAACTGCCAGGGCTTCCTGGCTAAGCAATGTCCTCACAGCTATAATGACAATACTTTAGCCAGTTTCAGTTGTTTATTTCAAGCTACTCTTGTGTGTGTGTGTGTGTGTGTGTGTGTGTGTGTGTGTGTGTGTGTGTGTGTGTGTGTGTGTGTGTATTCATGGCGTGGCGACCTGTCATAGTCAACCTGTAAAACTAAAGGATAATCCATGAATCCATGAAT
>OMLB01013574.1:1850-13397 GCA_900302555.1 Myripristis jacobus
AGTGAGGGGAGAAAAAGTCCCAAGGAATCCCATTGGTGGAAAGTTTTGAAAATCCCCTCTATATGACCATATAATACCAAAAAACAGCCTTTTAACACACAGGGGAAAGGGCTTCAACATTTTACTGTCAGATATCACATAAAAATTCACAAGTTGATTACACACACAAAGACAAGAAAAAAAGTCAATTACAAGTTCTTTGAATTATTCTGTTTACACATGAATATCACACATTATCTGATTTGATATGCGCTAATAAGGAATATAAGGAAAAAATGCCAGAACAGATATGCAAACAATGAATTAAAAGGTTACGATATGTATAGTAACCTTTTAATTCACTGTTATATAGTAACCTTTTAATTCAAGGTTACTATATATATATAGCAACCTTTTAATTCACTGTTATATAGTAACCTTTTAATTCAAGGTTACTATATATATATAGTAACCTTTTAATTCACTGTTTAAATATCTGTTCTGGCATTTGTTCCAATTAGCGCATATCAAATCAGATAATGTGTGATATGCATATGTAAACAGAATAATTCAAAGAACTTGTAATTGACTTTTTTTCTTGACTTTGTGTGTGTAATCAACTTGTGAATTTTTATAGTGATATCTGAAAGTACAATTTTGAACCCCTTTCCCCTGTGTGTTAAAAAGGGTGTTTTTTTGGTAATCTATGGTCATAAATAGGTGATTTTCAAAACTTTCCACCAATGGGATTCCTTGGGACTTTTTTTTCCCTCACTCCGGATATACTGAGGATACAAAATCAGTTAAGTTTGCTTCTCTTGCAATTTGTCCTAGGTTTTTTCATAAAATGACTGGACTAACAGTGAGCTCACACTTGCTGATGTCCCATATGAGTCTGTGCTGCACCGCGTGTCTGTGGCCTCCTTTCATCTGCCTGCTTCTGTCTTTCTCCTCTTTGCCGATCTGTTTCAGGCGTTTGGCTGTCCTCTAATGAAAGACATCAAGTGTGACATTACTGTGGAGGGATGACTGATGCAGGACAATTCTATCCTGCTGTGCTTAGAAGTAGAAAAATAACTGCTTCAATTGCATTTTGCTCTGATAACATGAAAAATAGCGTGACATGCATTTGGTTTCCGTGGCAGCGTCAGATGCCCTTATCAGCTGTTGATTTTATTTCCATCATAAATAGCTACACAAACCATGACTAGATACACGCATCTATGACTAGTTTGAGTTTTCTTTGCGTTTTGTGTGACCAGTGAAAGGAAAGATTGTCTGAACTGGGTTTTGTGGTAGAGAGGAGGAACCAATCGGCTGCCTGTGTGGCGTGAAAGTCTTTAAAGTTTATTATGATTGGTGAGCTCGCAAAAGCAGTCTTCCATCTGCTGTCCTCTACAAAGTCAGACAGCAGCTTCCCATCCCACCTTGCAGCTGCTCCTTCTTGTAAAAACATTACCGGCAGAAACAAAAAAAAAAAAGAGCAGAAACATGTGGGTGACACCACTCTCTGTTTCAGCAGTTTTCAATATATATTCAGATGATCAGAATGATTTTTTTTTTTCTTTTACATTTAAAGGTTAGTGAAAAAGAAATGGAAAAGCAAAGTGAGGCAAACAAATTACAAAGGATCCAAATCAAGGTTCAGACACATTACAAACAAACAATAGGATGGAAGGTTTGTTAACGACTGCTAAGAAAGTAAACAACAGGCTGCTGTTTTGGATCAAATTTGGCATCAGACCCATTTATTCTTCTCCTCATTTAAAGTCACTCCCTCCTTCTCTCTCCCAGGCATCCCCAAACCTCGCGCCACCGCAGAGCGACTGTCTGGATTGGCTGCCCCGGGCTCTTTGACTTCCAGCCCGAAACCAGCAGCCAATCAGCCGCCAGGAACGCTTTCACCCGGTCGACCCGCAGCACCCGCTGCCTCCAAATTGCCTGTCAAGGGATTACCCACAAGCCTCAGCTCCTCGTCGCTGGCAAGTGGGACCAGCGAGGGCAATGGAGCAACAAGCAAAGGTGAGGTGAAGTCTCTCTTTCCCTCTCTCTCTCTCTCTCCCTCTCTCTCTCTCTCTCATGCATTAGTCATCACCATACGCCTCCAGGAATGTAGCTGTGTATGTGTGTGTGTGTGTGTGTGTGTGTGTGTGTGTGTGTCTGCACAGCAATATCCTCTCTTCCTGCATGGAGGTCAAAGAGCACATCTGGCCAGGTTTTAAAATACAGACAACTGCTGTGTGTGTGTGTGTGTGTGTGTGTGTGTGTGTGTTCCCAATCCACATTTGGTGCAGCAGATAACATGTGGACTGTTGGCTTGGTTTTGTTTTCTAGCACTTTGATCTCACTGTGGGGAAAAAAACAGTAACAATGGACGACGATTTTCTTAGAATAGCTTTTGTTTTTGTTAGCGCTAAATATTCACCGGTTAGAAAACAAAACAAAACAAAAAAAACAGTTTGTAGGTCCAGGGATGAATGTAAGTCAGTGGAGTGTCCTCATAACTGTACCGCTGCCAATGTGTGTATATCATATCATAGTTTTCATATTCAGGCCTACAAAGTCCCATATTACTCAGCTTTTATTATTCTGTTTTCAAGTACATTTTTTCTCAATTTAACAATTTGTTTTCTTCATGATGTTTTGCAGAAAAAATGTAGTTTGGACAAAAGGATAGACACTGAAATAATTTGAAGACTAATGCTATATTTATTTCAGCTCAAAATTCAGAACTTGTACATGATCAGCCTGTGACAGCACCTTGTTCTCAGTGTTGCCACCTCAGATAAAATGCGTGCCAACAGGAAGAGAAAGCTCAGCATTTCCCTCCAGGGGAAGTAGCCAAAAATGTATGCAGCAGTAGTTGCTTAATTAAAAAAATTCAAACATTCTTATGCTGATTGCATTCTTAGTTAATAAACAAAAGGAGGTTTGTTTTCTGCCTTTTCGGAGGTAGAAAACCGGAGCTGAGAAATTACTCCTCAGTTTCCAACGTGTAATTCTGAACCGGATGATGGTTCAGTTCATTTTTTTTCACAAGTCGGAGTTCATTTTTAGAGTTCCAAGTTTAAATGAATGCAGCGTGAGTTCACTCGATCCTGACTGACAGACAGCAGCAGCTAATCTAATCCAAACGAGGGAAGCGTTCTGTGTGAAGGCTTCCCTGTTCAGATGCTGCAAACCGGCCTGATTGGATGGATTTCAGTAATTCTTTAGCGAAGGAGCCAATCAGGACCAAGCCCTAAGTTTTGCTGCCTTTACTGGAAGTATCATTACAAATTTAATACCATAAATACAATCTAATTTCAACAATGTCTTCATGGAACAGCTTTGATGAGTGTATAAATATAATGAAGCCCGAATTCCTACAGCATGGCCTCTTTAATGCAATAAAGCTGAACAGTGCAGGAACCCATGACCAGGGCTGTATGGAAACAGTAAGACTGAGATTTAGATGGATATCTCCCATCATTGTTTCAGTAATGAGTTTATTTCATATTCACAGCACAAGGAATGTATTTGTGGAAACATGTATTTGCAAATAAATGAAACAAAATGCACGCATACACATTAACACAGGTGCCAAGCCTCTTTTATTGCTCCTCTGACTGAACGGAGAACCTCAAAGAGTTGCATCAGCCTTGGTTTCAGCGTTTTCCGAGTTTTAAACGTCACGTGGCCTGAAGGCCGTTTCCACGCTACCTGCAAACCGTCCTGCGGGACAAACAGTGAGGCTTCTTGTCACGACTGTATGGAGATAATGTGGTTACAGCCTCGACATTATGACCCTGAGTCATATAGAGCCAGAGTCCGGTCAATGCTGTGCTTTGTCACGGCGAGAGCGGCAGAAAGGAAGAAAACCGAGGAACGCTGAAGTGAGAATGAAGTGAAGGGGGGATTTAAACATCTGGTGGAAACATTTTGACATTTCCAAACAATTCCTCTTGGGTTACGAGCCACAATGCAGCATTTGTGAACCGCTCTGGAGGGTTTTCTTTGTTCCCTCTCACTCTGACTCACACACTAGCACTCATCAGAGAGATGGCTACAGGTCACTAGGTTGTTATGGTAACCAGATTACATATGAGATGCCCGGTTCCCATGGTAATAGTTGGATCCCACTATAAATAAGGAACCATAAGAGAGGCGTCAGTGAACTGCATCCTCCACACACTTACAGCGTCAGCGTGAGGCATATCACTATCACACCCACTTCACACTCACATTTACAATTTTTTTGTTTTTGTTTTTTTTTTACACAAAAATATGTCTCAGCTGTCGACAGGCAGCCACATCGCTCCTTCTCTCTTAAAATGCAAATACAGAATCCTCTCTCTTGCAGATGAAGCAAAATTATCTAGTTTAACTGCAACACTCACAGTGTGCAAAAACCACCAGGGACAAAATATTATATGCACTTTTCATTAAAAACTGGATGTGAAGCAGTTTGAAGAAGAAAACAGTAACACGCTGTTATCTATGGGAATACATTATCAGAGAGACCTTTAAACCTGATTTGATTCTAGTATGACATCTGTGATTATTGTTGGTATTTTTATTAATAGTAGTACCAATAGTAGTAGCAGTGATAGTGGTAGTTCAGGTAGTAGTAGTAGTAATACTCCTGTCCTTGGTTTCGTTGGGTTTAAATGCTGTTTACAAGGTTTCCCCACCCTACCAAAAATACAATTCTGGTGGAAATACATCGATCGTTTAACTTTACACGCCATTTTTTTGGCTTGAAAATTGCCAAATTAAAAATTCTGATTAAAAACACACATTATCTCTCAGCAGCTTTAGTTTAAAACATTTTTACCGGCCTTCAAAAACCCATATGAGACCAGCTCTAGTGGAAACACTGCTTGAGCTTGTTTTCGCCAGTCCGTCATCTTCTCGTCTGCTGTCAGAGAGCACGCCAGCAGCGCCACATGGATGCTGTTTTCCTGCGAGTCCTCAATCTTTTTTTTTCTTTTTTTTTTTTGTAATTGCATAGATGGACAAGTGAAAATAATCCTGCAGGAAAGCCAAGCACACAGCAACACAAATTACTGTTTTGAATGTTTATTCCAGCTGCCGCCGCCGTATGTGACTTGGAGACTTTGGTGTCCGTGCGGTCGAACGCGGCTCTGACTGCCTCCTGACGGATCTGGAGCCATTCTCACAACATTTACACCTCCTTTTGAATGTGATTAACCCGCGTCCCGATAAAATCTAAATGCCTACAACACACATCACTAACATGAGGTGTAAACAGGGCGATTTATAAAACACACACACACACACACACAGAGTCAAATTTAGACAAACACAATTGTTCCTTCAGGCTTTATCTGTTTTCCTTCGCTTCTCTCCCACTCTCTTTCCATCTTTTACCTCACAAACAAGTTCATACATACCAATACACCTACATAATCCTCCACCTCACACACACACACACACACACACACACCACCTGGGACTAATTTCATCATTTTTAACAGGGAGGATGTTGCTAACCCTTTTGTTTAAAATACCTCATTAACAAGGGGAATGTGTGGGGAATAATTTATTCTAACAAATGAGGTCCCATCCCCTTTAATACCTCCATCTTCGAAGCCCACCCCTCAAAACACACACACACACACACACACACACACACACACACACACACACACACACACACACACACACACACACACCTCATAACACCCATGTGCTTTCATCTCTCCATAATGCAATGTATCTCCCATTAGCCCAGAGAGAAACCAGCGGGTAGATAACACTGTTTATGCTCGCCCGCGCTGAAAGAGATTTCTAATCAGCATCCAAATGATTACAATCATTGAATAATTACAGATTTCCCCTGTTCCCAGTGTTTAACTTCACTGTGCGTGCGTGTGTGTGTGTGTGTGTGTGTGTGTGAGAGAGAGAGAGAGAGAGAGAGAGGGAGAGAGAGCACTGTTACATGTGTTGAACAAAGATGTTTTCTGTGTGTGTTTTTAATGAGAGCCAATTCAATCAGCCAGGTTGCTGTGAGAGTGTGGAGCAGTGTGAAATACTCAGGTGAACAATGTAGGAAGCAGAAGAGCTTTTTGGTGATTATGTTTTTTTATTATGCCAATTTAGCCTGTTTTGGGATTTTTTTTTTTATGTATCTGTATACAATCCCTAAACACATTTCTATGTGTCTGTAACAGTGATGGTAGCCTAGTTGCAACCATCAAATGCCATTAAACTACATTTTGAAGTTTCGGCCTATCTGGTGTATTAACTGTGTGTAGGTTTGATGTGTTACAAATGCAGCAGTTTGTCTCTCGAGGTTTGTACATTAATGGCTAATGGCTAACATCTGGGCTAGAAATAGAGTTATCTAAATATGATTGTTGTTTTGTTGTTGTATTTCTGTTTATATCTGCTCGTGATATAAACAGAAATGTATAGATGGATAATGTAGATTAGTTACCATGACGCTGTTAACTGTCACAGTAACCTAGCTTACAAACCGTGCAGGCTAGCCAGTTGGTTGGCAGCTAATGTTATTGTTAACATGCATAAAGGTGTAAAACAGATGTTTGACAGTAAAAACTGAAAAAAGTGTTGACTAGAAAACCAGACAATGAGCTAAAGTAGCAGAGCGGGCGATGTTAATGATGTTAACACACAGCTGCTAGCCACCGCTAATGCTAACTGCTGTTTGGACAAATTAGCAAATCAGATGTGATGACAAGACAGTGGTGGTTTGTCTTTAGTTAGCCGGCGTGCTGACAGGCCGACATTATCAAAAACAAAAAACTGATCAGATGCATGAGCAGTGACATGATCAGTTCCCAGTCAACAGCACTGATTTTAGCCATGTCTTTTCAATTTTGCTCAATGACCAGAATTACATTTAGAAACACATTCAGACCAAAAATAAAGTGTGACGGGGGCCTCATGGGGCAGATGTTTTCTCCTGACAGCCGTTTATATATCATAAACAGTATTTCATTCTCTCTCTCCTCCAGCTCCATCGTCTCCAGGAGCTCCAGGGCCGGGAGGGGCCAAGCCAGAGGAGCGGCCCAGCCGAAGCACTCTCCCTGTGGGCAACCAGGGCACCGCGAAGCCGCCCATTACAACCAGTACCAGC
The DNA here is from genome assembly GCA_900302555.1 of Myripristis jacobus. Lineage (NCBI taxonomy): Eukaryota > Metazoa > Chordata > Actinopteri > Holocentriformes > Holocentridae > Myripristis > Myripristis jacobus. Next base: position 8,935 of record OMLB01013574.1, read on the forward strand.
GCTCCCAGTAATCTCATCAATACCATTACCGGTGCTAATGTTAACGGTGCTGCTACTACTACTGCCCCAAAGGCCCCAGCGATGAGGAGCAGAGCCCTGTCCCTGCAGAGCAGGACGACCACCACAGGTGAGCAGAGACTGACAGACATGAATTATCTTTCCACTAACTCCGTCTTTCTCTCTCTGTTGTTCTGTAGGCCCGTGACCCAGATTCACAGCTATCAAACGTATGAAACACTGTTTTTTGAAGGCAGATTCTGACCTACTGTCTTTTTAAGTTTGACCATTTTCATGCCTAAAAATTTAAGAGCCAATAAGTGTTCAGTGTTTCTCCCAGAATTGAGTTACAGGGTGGAAAAGGCTCCACACCAATTTGACATGGCAGAAACTAATAAAAATCTTGTGGAGCCTAATCAGTGCTGCATTAGATTAAAGTCAGGTTAAAGTTTAATACTAGTATAATATGACCCAGTCTTCAATAAATATATAATGGCTAAATAGGTGTCCTGGCCTTCATATCAGAGCTGGGCGACACTGACCGGATCAGACAGGATTTTTAATAAAAGGCCAACATCAGTCTGACCCTAACAGCATGTTTAGCACTGTAGTCAGTTTTGCTAATTGATGCAATCAAAGACAAAGATGTTTGGAATCATTATCATTGCTAACTGAATCCTTTGATCAGTTTTTAGCCTCGGCAGCAGCTCATTAATCAGTAGATGCTCTGTTTACTTGTGTTCAGATGGGTTTCAATGGCAGTAAAACCATTTGGTTAACAGTGTTTCTTTGATGTTTTAAAATGGGCGACCTGGCTGTTTGTGTGTGTGTGTGTGTGTGTGTGTGTGTGTGTTTCAATGGTCCTAAGTCACAGAGTGAAAAAGGCTTGAATTCCCTGTTTTTATAAGTAAGCAGCAAAGTGCATTCTCCTGTTTCCACATGAAACTGATTTTTTCTGCATCCTCTCCAGCTGTGAAAGGTGATGCCACAGGATTGCATTTTTCATTATCATGAAAACTCATTCAGAATTCAAAACCCATAGAGCAGCAACATTTTTTTTTTACTTTTTGGGAATGCCAACATCCAAATCAATGTGAGCAGCATGCATGCGCAAGAGTAAAAACAAGACTAAATCAGATTTTATTAAACTGTAGCGGTATACATGCATGTTTTAAAGTGCATATTCCAACACTCTTATCAGTGTGTGCATTACTCTGTCAGTTAACACGGTGGAAATGGATTCATGGTGTTGTTTGCAGTCTGGAATAATCATCACTAGCATTTACCGTAAGAATACTGTGTGTTAAAGGTGTGAATGACTTCGAAACACTTCCTCTTACAGGAAACCCACCTATCACAGGGCGTGCTCAGCTCAGTAACACACACTCCCCACTGCAGGTAATCAATACTTTAGTCCCTTCACTTAACAGTGAGGAAGAGAAGCAGACGGACAGCTGTTGGCTCTGGGTATCCTGTCTGAGTCAGAGGCGGGATAATACATGTGATCCTATTAGAAAGGGAACAAGAGGGAGAGAGTGAGAGGGGATAGAGAGACAGACAGAGGTAGTAGAGCTCCTGCTGAGAAGTTTCCGGCTCAGTGTTTCAACAGTGTGGACAAGAGGAGAGCGAGGGAAGGAGGGTGGAAGACTGAGTTGAATTAAAGGGGCTCCCTGCAGTATTGAGTCTTGAGACAAACTTGATGATATCCGGTCATTTCTTTCTTTTTTTTTCTTTTTTCTTTTCTTCTTTTTTTTTATTAATTCAGTGAAAATTAACTGAACACGCTTTCTAGCATCGTACTTCCTCCCACTCACACGTCTCAAACTGTGACAGTGTCAGCTTCCCAGTACAACTACGGTCTTACTGAAGGCGAAGGAGTGGATTATTCATTCACTTGAATTTCATGTGGGGGATTTCAACTAGAGACTTTACGGTCACAATCCTGCTCGTCCAGCCTCTGGGTTGCCACTGCCCCCGAACTTGGTTCTCTGTCCTAGACGGAGGGCTGAAACGAAGCCAGCGCTCAACTTCTCCGCATCAAAACCTGAGCAGCAAAACTTTGAGTGTCTGCGTCTGGACGGCAAAACAAAGCCCCGTAGAGAAGTCATAATAAAATGGGCTTTGACTTCTTCTGCATCATGACGCCCTCTGCAGGTCTGAAGGCCCCGGCGGTCACCAGCCTCAGCGCAGCGAAGACGGCAGCCGCCAACCAAGCGGCAGCGAAGGCAGCATCTGCAGCCAATCAGAGCCAGGCGAAGCAGCAGTCCCAGTATCCCCTGCAAAGGAGCGGCTCGGCGAGGTTCAGCCGCCTGAGCGCAGCAGGTAAGGACGTGTGTTTGTTGGCTCTGTGTGTGTGTGTGTGTGTGTGCGTGAGGTGCCTGCTACCTCCATCTATCTTTGCTTTGTGTTTGTTGGCACAGGAGGATGTTTGTGAGTAAAAAGCTACAGGTGTCTTTGCATCTTTCAGCGAGTCCAAACCACATCAGTCCCAGGATGCCTGCCAGTGTGGCCACCCTGGCAGTCATCCAGTGTTATCACTACAACCTGATCGGTGTGTGTGTGTGTGTGTGTGTGTGTGTGTGTGTGTGAGTGAGTAGTGTTGACAGATAAGCTCCTGCAACATTCTACCTTTTTTCATCTGGTACTCAGAAGGCACTTTGGCAGAATAGCACTTTGTTTCGTGCCAAACAAGGATGATTTCGCTTAAAATTGTAAACATGTTGCCAGTACGCTTTTGCCCTCCATTCATTTGGCATCAGCAGTGGCTGCATTTAAATAGTGTTTGTACTAGTGTTCAGCTGATGGTGATTTTTGAAAACCCATACCAATATTTTTGTTTTGTAGCTATCTTTAAATTTGACCGTTTTCATGCCAACAAGTATTATAAGTAGCTTGTTAGAACTTAATTCAAGGTAGAAAACCCTCTGAAACAACATTTAACGCAGGAACTTAATTACTGTACTTCTTCATTGAAACCCAGGGTGATGATGATAAGGAAGGAGGAAGGTGCATTCAGGAAGTAGGATGTTTGAGATGACTCTGATCAAAATGTATTGTCAGAATCAGTTCAGGTCAGGGCCTCCCAGAGACAAACACTGTCTAGTTGATCAGTCCTACAAGAAACGTGGAATCAATCCAGCTGTGTTAGAACTGGACAACACTGACTGGAGCAGAACGGAGTTTTAATAGAAACAACAAGATCCTGTCTCATCCCTGTTCGTAAAGACTTAAAGTGTCCAGTGAATCACTCTGTGAAACAAAACCTTGACATCGTAAAAACACACAGAGGCTGAAGGCGTAACAGCTCCGTTTAGTTGCCTGATTGAAGGATGGGCTCTAGTTTTAAAGCTTTTAAATTCCACTTAAAACCAGCAGCATCTCTGCAGTATGTGTGTGTGAGTGAAAACAAGCAGTTTTGCGCTGCTGGGCTGTGTGTGTGTTCAGATGCTAACAGGCCTCATAGCTTCATTCTGCCTGCTGGACGTTAGGAGTAATAGTCGGTACAGTCTGAGTGCGGCTATTTCAGAGGTATGAGCTCATTGCCTTGATCATTAACCACATGCTGGATGCTCGGTGTTCAGCTTGAGGGAACTTTGGCGAGGGTAAACACACACACACACACACGCACGCACGCACACACACACACACACATGCACACACTCTTTTGGGATGACTTATTCAGGCTCATGTGCTAGAAGGCTGAACAAACAGATAGTTATCGTCCCTCTGCGCTCAGTCTGTAATTACTGTACTGCTCACGACACACACACACACACACACCAGTTACGTTATTCGAATTTTGAATTTATTTGAACCACATTTGCGCCTCACTGATAAAAACACGGGGTTGGATTTAATATTTGGTCGCTGTTTTTCGATTTTTGAGACAACTCATTGAATTACTGGTAGAAATGACCCTGCAGGCGTTGGACAGACATGATGCAGGAGGCTTTCAAGTTCAATTTATCAACTCAAATGAACACAAACCATTCACAATTTGATATAGCATGGCAAAAAAAAAAAGTCATACTAAAGCAGCTTTGAAAACTGATTCAAAATGACATCAGAAACATACAAAGGATCTGTCTCACAAAATAATCCAAACGTTTGTCCCTTTTAACAATGCAAATAAGATTTTTGATCGTGCATAAAATTCAGCCAGTCTCCGAACTCTGCAAAGCATTTCCAGCTTCCTCGTGTTTGTCTCTACATCTTGCCATTATTATTATTGTCATATATAGGGGGGGTGGGGTCACATCATCCTGAGATTGCTCTACTTTATTCTTCAATCATGTTGCTCATCCCTGTGAAGTGCTGGTGGTTTCCTCCATGGAGGCCCTGTGAAGCCTGGGGCTGTGGTTACAGCTTCCCCCCGTGTGGTATCTCTGGTCTGGGCCCGGGCGCCTGGCTGCCTCCCCTCTGTGGCCGCTGCTGGAAATCTCTCAGGGGCCTGTGGGGAGCCGCCA
>OMLB01013578.1:1229-12127 GCA_900302555.1 Myripristis jacobus
CTTCCTAGCTGGTGCCAGACAGGAAATATGCTTTTTATTCTTGGATTTTTCACTCTGTGTGTGTGTGTATGTGTGTGTATGTGTATGCTTGCTTTACCACTGTGATGTTAGCCTCCCAGTCTATCAGTCCTCCCATTTCTTCCAAGATGTATAACTATCCATATACCTACAGGTATGATCAATCAGTAGTTTTATTTAAAACAGGTCTCATCCTCTAAACAAAGGCTCTGTTGGCTTAACCCCTCATCTAGCTGTGTCAGTGGACTCAAATATGCATGCACATATTCAGCCAACCAGGGGTGTATTTCCCAAGTGACAGTGGTAGTCACTGGTTAACCACCATCATACAATGGATTGTTAAAGAAACTACCATCGTAGTCATGACTGTTCCCCAAACCTGTCATGAGAGCGTGGCAAAAACACATACCACTATAGCTCCAACCTCAAAGTCAGGTTTCTTTTAGGACTGTAAATCACAAGTTTAATCACGATACGATATTATATCAATTCTTTGGACAATGATACAACATTTGCCGATACCACAAAGCCAGCAATGATGCACTCTTAATTCAAGTCAATTCAGGGGCCTGCAATCAATATGGAACAATTCCATTATGCCCATTTAACAAAATCAGTTACATCACAACGCTGTATCTGTTTTAGGTGCTTGCTCAGGTTCATCATGTTTCTTGAGTATTTAATCTCATTCTGGCGTTGTTTGCATATGGTGTGTGATTTGTCATTTGACCCGTCTTTTCTCTGAAACCCAAAATATTTCCACAGTGTTGATTATTCCTGAGAGGGGAGTATTATACTTTTCTTGGCTGCTGGCTGTGGCTGATATTATCTGCCTGGCGCTGGCACAGTTTGAATGTTAGGAAGGTGGTGTGCTTGGACAGAAATGGTGACACAAACGTGCCATGGGAATTTCAAAATAAAGGCATGTTTCTAAGATGACGATATGGATCAATATATTCCCATATCGATTATACTGGATCGTTGGATCCAGATCAATGGATCATTACATTCCTAGTCTCTATCCTGATCCAGCGGGACATTTTGAGTTTGTAAATTTCTGGAAAAAAAGTAAATTTTTGCCAATATATTTATTTTTTTCCTTAAAAAATGTTATGTTTTTAGTAATTTCCAAGCTCAAGCTCATACTGATTTCAGATATTTATTTAAAAACAGAGATGTTAACTGATTATTTGGTCAACTATGTTACAGACAAAAACAGTAAAGTTTTAACTTTGGATACACACCAGATATTTTAAAAATGCATTGTTCCAGGAAGAATATGCGTCCATTTACCTACATGTTTAATTGTAATCCCAAATAACTAAAGAGAATTACCTTTTTTTTTTCTTTTTTCTTTTTTTTTTTTTAATTCTAACCCCTTATTTCAGAGAATGCATTTAATGGTCTAGATATTTTTTCCAAAAACCTCTGAAATTCATAGTATTTTCTTAATTCAATTATGGTGAGCTACATACCTCACAGCTACTAGGTTTCTAATCATTTACTTAGTGTTCAGGGAACAATTAAATATTATTTTTCAATAAAAAAATAATGGCAACTTAGTTGACAGCATGGTATCATAGTTGACAAAAGTGACAGAGTTGACTGGACATTAAAAATATAATGATTTCTTTATAACATAATCATGAGCTAACTAACTAACTAACTGTTAACTATTTATTATTATTATTATTTTATTTATCAGTATTATTTTTTGTTAGCAAGCTGCATATTCCATCTCTTGCATTTAATTAAAACCATTTTGTATCATTGTGACATAACAAATAATACGACTAGTTTGTATGGATCACTTGCAAGTTTATTAACAGCAATTTTACAGCTCACATCACAAAAAATTTGTGACCAAATAAAACTGTGATCCTTCAACCTTCAAAAAACAAGACAAAAGTGTCATCAAATGTGAATAAAAAATGTGAATACAGAAAATACTAATTCTTTCAGTCAAAACATTAACAAAAAGCAAAAGTGCTTTAAATTTAGTGCTTAACTTAACCAAAATAGCACATTAAACAAAGTAGTGTTCCATTCAGTCAAAATTCAGTCTAAAAGTATGCATCCTGTTTTGCGGGGTTGGCATCTCTCAGTGCACGGTAACAATGCTGCTTTTCTGCAGCAGATAGTGGCATTTTCCTGAAAAACAAGTTTACTTTTTAAGAATATTTATTAAAAATAATGTTTTGTTTTGTTTTGTTTTGTTTTGTTTTTATACTGCAAATGTATTTTATAAAATTAACTCCTGAAAACTATAAAAAAGTGTCAAGAGCATATCATGAGTGTCAGCAATGCCACTTTTAGTCCACTAAGTTACCTTTACAGGGTAACATAGTTGACAGTATCATAGTTAACATTTTTACTGTTTTCAGGCCTAAAGTCAACATTGCTGCTTATAACCAAACACCACATGGCATATTTCCAGAAAGATCCTTCTAATTATGACATATATAATAGAGTAAAACTATTATTCAGTGTTTTTTCTAATAATATTACAGTAACACTGCAATATTATGCACTAAATACAGACTTGACTCACACACTAGTTCATAATAAATAATTAAGAAAGAGGACAGAGAACATGCTGTACCTTGGAGACTTGCCAGTCTTTTCTTCAAGAGGAAATGACATCATGTGGTGCAGGTCATGTGATTTGGAAAAAACACACCTCCTTCAGAGGTGTGTTTTTTTAGTCGGTAACTTAGTTGAAAGTGATGTCTCGGACACAGATAAAATGTGTTATTTTCCATATAATATTCGATATATTGCCAAAAAATCTCATCTGCCATGATTATCTCAACTTCATAAAAATAAAATGATCAAAATAATTTTTGAATAAGCTAATTTTATTATTTTTTGGCTAATTGGAAGGTGGCTGTTATTAAATTCACACGGTTATTTAGTTGACATTTTAGTGATTTCCAGCCATTTTTTTTTATTAATAAATGATTGTTTACATAATAAATAATGATGGTATTTTTGAAAACATGATCATATACACTCCTGATCAAAATTTTAAGACCAGTTGAAAAATTGCAAGACATTTTGCACTGTTGGATCTTAAGAAGGTTCTAAGTAGAGCTTCAAAATGCAAAAAGAAGAAATGGGAGTGAGACAAAAAAAAAAAATTGAGTAAGCAATTTATTGCAAACAACTATTAAACTGAAATAGGCTGTTCATCAGCTGATCAAAAGTTTAAGACCACAGCCTTTAAAAGCCCAAATCTTGCAATTTTTCAACTGGTCTTAAAATTTTGATCATGAGTATAAACATAAAAAAATCATTTATTTTAACTTTTAATAAAACTTAAAAAGTCCCGCAATTATATATTGACCCATGTAATCACATGTCAAACTGCCTATATTTTGATGTTTGACTTTTGAAATACTTTTGCATATTTTGACCAAATTATACAAGTGTTAGTTTTGTCTAGATGGATGGTTGGATAGTTATGTGGTTATTTTGGATTCCATGTGATTAAACTGTTTGTCATTTGTCATTTCAGGGTAGGCTTTTAGATGCAATATGCAAGAAAAAAGTAATGACACATCGGACTCTTCATATCATTTTCACTTATCCTTGCGTTGTTTTATAGAAAGATTTTTTGGGGGAGAAATGTCTCATGTAAAATTCATACTGTGTTCATACAGTACCTCTCAGTGTGTGTATCCATTTCCCTGCAGCTGGTTCAGGTGCACCAATGTAATGTTGCCTCATCTGAGGACCCCAAGAACCTCCAGTGACATCAGCACGTCAAACATCAGGCCTCCACTCTGGCTTTCTGCTTCAGACGAGGTTGGAGTTGTGGTTGATTCCTACAAGAAAACCAGAGAAAAAAACATTGTTGTGAAAATCCAAACCTCATACAGCATTAGCAACACATGAATGATATTTTCTGATTGATCAGACTAATGCAGGGCTGCAAACTGTCTCCACTGTCCTGACGTTCCCTGTTGTGATCTGTCTCACGGCTAACAGGAAAACAGCAGAGTGGACATTCCTGTCCTGTCATTTAGGAAAGACAGAGATGTGGGCTGTCACCTTTTCTGTGTCACCTGTTTTTTGTTTTTTTTTTAGAGCCCAAGAGTCATTTGACCTCAGTTCCATCTCAGGCTAGCAAGCAAATAGATGTATTCATCTCACAGCCAAAAAGGTTTGGCTGTGTTTGTCAATCTCATGCCAAGTAAACCTTGAAACATTGCAAACCTTGTAATCCTATCTCAGCTAGATTGTAATAAATGACACCGTTCAGGTATGTACAATGCAGCCTATATCATGTCAGTAACATTTTATTCCATGACACACACAACGTTACTCCACATTCAGAGACTTAGTTTTGTTGAAATACTGCTCATGTTTTCAGGCCATAGTTTGCTAAGACTTTATATCTTTTTTGTTGTTGTTGTTGTTGTTATTCATATTTTTATGTTAGTGTTCATCTCCAGCATACCAAGAAAAAAAATATTAAATTATATATACAATATTGTATTCATGTAAAATCCTTTAATACTCTACCTTGTTTTTGGACATGTTGTTTATTTGGCCTCAGGCATCTTCCTGTGTGGTTCCTAATCCTCCAGCATGTAAATAAATGTTCTGGAGTTTACAACAGTGGTGGAAGAGGGAAGTGCACTCAGGAACTGTAGGGGCCTGGTTTGCGACAATATAAAATCTTACACAGTGGGGCTTTAAATCCAAGTCTTTGCATTGTACTCAAATTAACAACATTAACATCTCTGATTAGCAGGTCATGTCAAGTTACTGTTTGCATATGCTGTTGCTAGCATGTGCAAGCTTGCAGCAAGTTCTAGAATTTCAAGTTTCACCTTAGTTTTCACATCAGCAGCACAAATCTGCTGATCTGTGCGTCAACAGATAACTTACATGATGCAATGTGCAGTACAGATCATTTTACAGAAATGTCTGCAATGACCAGACTTTTATTTTGTGGTAGCCATGTAGCCTATATCTTACGTATATTTGTCTCAGTCACTCTGCATATTTGCCATTTTCTTCTCTGTCTGTATTAATCATTACATTACACAATCATTACACAATTAACATTAACTTTCTGGCTCACCAGCCACTGTGGCTACTGGTTTTCCAAAGTCTTTGGACACATGGCATTTTCACTAGCCAAAATCCCCCACCCAATGAAAAATAGTAAGAGACAGGCCTTACTGGAGATTGTAACTGCATGCATTTGTTTGGAAATAATTTTTTATTTGAATAAGAATTCATTGCAGGCCATATCCTGTAGCCACTCATGACCTGACTTCCACTTTTAACTGAAATCCCTCTTCTTCTTCTTCTTGTCTTTCTTGCTCTTCTTCTTTTTCTTCTTCTTCTTCTTCTCTCCTCTTGGGCTTCACTTGTCTTAGTCTTAATCTGATTATGGTCTTACTTCATTTTTCTCCACCATTTGGCTTTGCACTGGATGCCCTGCTCTCCAGAATGCAGTGAATTTCTATCCACTGATCTATAACATTTTATTATAGACCTATAATTTTTTTTCTATTATTATAGATCACTGTTTCTAACAGCCAAGTTAAGATCCTGCTGAATACTGTAAAAAGTCAATAAAAAGCCGAGCAAATCAGAGCAAAACAGCCGTGAAGCATCAGGCTGTTTTACCTTTATTTTAATCCCTGCTTGTTGAGAGATTTCATCAGCCTCTGACACCTTTTACAGTGTTTTTCTCTCATGAGCAGAGAATACTGATCAGGACTTTCACTTGTTAGTGCAACTTGCATTTTGCATTCTTTTGCCATTTGTTTTGTCGATGTGACAATTTACTTTTGTTTAGCTGTCACTGGCAAGATAATGACATGGATGGACCGATGGGATGTGTGCAGGAAGTGCGAATGGAAATAGTAGTGTCATGGAGTATCACATTGAAATGATTTAATTTGTTAATTTGTTGTTTCATTCATTGTTTTTCCTGCTCTGATCTATTGATTCGTTGCCTTTGTCCTCCACAACACTAGCACAGTGCACTGGAGACTGGAGCACATGTTACTCTGTAGATTTCCATGGAGTCCCACACACTCAGACCCACTATTCACTTGAATTAACCTTTACTGTCTCACACGGTTTTATAATGAAACAAATAACTTGAGCTGTCCTCGCTCTCTCTTTCTCTCATCCCTGTCTCTTTGTCTATGCCATCTCTGCAGTCTGCTCCCAGTTCTCAAAGGGCGTATATGCCATCATGGGTTTGTACGACAGGCGGACGGTCAACATGCTGATGTCTTTCTGCGGCTCTCTGCATGTCTGCTTTGTCACGCCATCCTTCCCAGTTCAGACCAACAACCAGTTTGTGCTGCAGTTGAGGCCCCAACTGCAGGAACCACTCATGGCTCTGCTGGAGCATTTCTACTGGACCAGGTTTGTCTACATGTACAGCTCTGACTCAGGTGAGCACAAAACACACACACACACGCTAATGTCTTTACATACGGATGTGTTTGTCATACATTATATGATACAGGGCTGGGATGATATGCTTACCTCCCGATTAGATACTATCAAGACACTTGGGTGCTGATTTGATATGTTTTATGATTTATTGCGATTTGTGTTTATCGATTATTCTCCTCTCCTCTGTTCTGTCTCAGAAATGTTTCAGAACCTCCCCTTTATTGTCAGTTTACCTGGAAAACCAGACATCCTCTGAATGCCCTCGCTCTCTAGTTTGTGGATGTAAAGTTTCTTGAGGCTGTGAGGCTATGGGGGTTAACATGATCACAATTGAAGCAACTCCAAGACTGTTTAGGCCCCAGTCTGTACAAACACACCATTTTACAACAGGCCACAAGAACACATGTGGACTGCAGGGTTTGTGGCCCAAACTGCATGGGATTAGCAGAAGGGGGGCGTGTCTGCAAAGGGGAGAGCCATGGCTGCCCAGAGAACCCATTTTCATTCAGAGATCTAGAGGTCAGAGGTCAAGGGACCCCACTGAAAATAGCCATGCCAGATTTTCCCCAAATTTATCCAAACTTTGCAGCAATATTTAGCCCCCTTTCTTACAACCTAACATTACATGCTTGGTGCCAATGGATTCCTTAGGTCTTCTAGTTTTTTGTATTACCTCTTTCTCTCTCTCTCTCTCTCTTTCTCTCTCTCTCCCTCTCCCTCTCTCTATCTCTATATATGAACATACACACACATATACATATACACACACAACACTACACAGCACCACAATACAAAATTATTAATAAATTATTATTATTATTGTTGCTATTATTCACAATACCGCACATTCCGCACAGTTCAAGCCACTATTCAGGACCATTTTAGGACATGCTTTCATCACTACCAGTTACAATTTGTGCTCTCTCAGTTATATGTGTTTTCTCTGCTTTTGTCTCTAATACAGCCTAACCACATGTCAGTCATGCTTTCTGATCAGTTTTTGGCCTTCTCAACACAAATCCTCTTCTCACCAGTGTTTTTAGGAATCCATAACAGCTGCTTGCACCCATATTATCAGACCCACGACCTGGAAAGACAACAGCCCTTCTCTTTCCTTTCTTAGCCTCAAATCTACAAGTCTTGTCTCTACCAGCAAGACAGACGGTTATGAGGCTGATCCAGTCAGTTCAAATTTTGCAAAGTAATAGTATTTCTTCCAGAGGGCTGAATTCAAAGGACCTCTTCCAGCCACATTGCACAGCCAGAGCAGAAAAGTCACTAAACATTGCAGTGTTCCTGTATCCAATTCTGCTTCTTTTCCTGGCCTTAACCAGTTTCCTTCTCTAATTGCTGAAAGAGACAGTTGACTTCATCTGAGTTAAGCAGCTCCTCCAGCTCTCGTGGTTGCACAAACAAACAAACAAACAAACAGCAAACTTAGAGAATTAGCAGAAAGGGCAGCTCACTCTGTCGTCTACCCCTCGCAGCCAGGTCTAGAGTCTCTCCGGGGCCTGTGATCTAATGTTACAGTCCGTTTGACAGTCAGCATGGAGAGTCAGTGGCAGACTCTGTCTAATCTTATTGCCTTTTACATCTGCCCAGGAACCATTGGTGGAGTCTATCTAATGTAATTGTCCGTAACAGTCTGTCTCTATGGTGTCATCTGTCTAATGTTATTGCTACTCAACATCTGCCAAGACTGAGCTATAAAGTACCAGGGGCTTTCCAGAGGCTAAGAAGAGTTTAAGAGCCTCAAACAAAAAGTGTTAATATCCGCAATCACCTTATGTACAATTATCAGACAGCGCCCCGCTAGTGATAAAAGAAAGTTGCATCCTTTATTCCAGCTCCGGTACATTGAAAATGGAAAATGAAAAAAAAAAAAAATCCTGTCAAACTGCTTCTTTTGCTGGAATTAGTCCAACATGTTGAGAGGAGCAAAAGGAGGACTCAGTTTAGGAGGTAGGAAGTGCTCAGAGGAAACAGTCAAAGACAGAGATATTCAACTAGATTTACTAGTGGGCCGTTTTGGAAAACATATAGTTTGTGGGGGGCCAGTATGGTTGGTTAGTTGTTGCAATTACTTTCCTGCAAGGACTCCATAGACACTGCAGGTAAGGGCTCTACTCGTGTAAGTGGAATCCAAGTGTTTGCACTTGGATTCCAGAGAAAATGACAGAGAAAGCTGAACAATGTCCACTGGCTGCTGTGGGAGTGCAGTTCAGTGTTTTGTCCATCGGGGGCAGTGTTGAACACTTGCTAAACAGAGTGCAATATGTGGTGGTCAGAGGGTATAAATGCTATAAAATGATCACTACATTTGATTCCAAACATTTACTAGTAACTGGACTGTTACTGTCATTGCTCAGCGGCCCCAATATTTATAATGAAGACAGTATTATAAGCTGAGGAGCTGAGGTGAAATCCATGGTTGGTCAGTTTCAGAAGATTTCCACTAGCACTGAAGCTATGTGCTGAGGCTATGTGGCTGCAGGAACAAAAAGGTTCCAGATTTCATCTAAGCCCATAGAAATGTGGATCTTCTTAACCAGCATCTGCTCATTATTGCCAGTGCACAGTAAGTTTTCTCGTTTAGAGAACTGATTTTCTGGAAAAGTCCCATTGATTGCTGTTCATTTGGTTCTGTTTAGCCCAGTTTCAGCATCTATAGTCTTCAGCAAATATATATATATTTTTTGTAGGTGGAATATCTCCCTATATAGTCTCTGGTCTGAGTGGTCAATTCAGTTCAATTCAATTTTATTTATTTATATAGCCCAGAATCACAAATTACAAATTTGTCCCAAGGGGCTTTACAGGAATACAGAATCCCCTGTCCTTAGACCCTCACATCGGATGAGACAACAACTCCCTAGGACGAACAGACGTGCAATGGATGTTGTAAGCACAGAAACAGAACACCGATAACATAATGCTAACACAGAGTCAGTACAACAACAACAAAACAAAATCAGAATATAATAGAAGTAATGGTCAACGGTTGGTGTGTCATGAGTGAGATGAGGATGCCGAGCAGAGCCAGATGTACTGGAGCAGCCTGGGACCTGAGCCACACAACTACCAACACCATGGAGACCTAGATCGAGAGAAGACTAAACATGCACTTGGAAGACTCACATCAACCATTCACACACACAGGAGAGAGAACGAGAAAGTAGCAGATGAAGAAAAGAGTGGGAAAGAAGCATGCCAGGCTGCAACCAGGGAGCCACACAACCGCCATCACTATGGAGCCCTGGATGGAGGATAGACTACACTGGCACACAGGGGAGACTCACAGCAAACCAATCACACACAGTCAGTTTTACATCTCTCAGCAAAAAGTGAGAAATTTGTGAGCACAAATATTATTGCTAATACTTTTAGGAGCAAATTGTAGAATATGAAGTTTCACAGCCAAGTTTTTACAGCCACAGGCTCTGGACAGCTTTTTCAAATACAAGACAATATAGTGTGTACAATAGGTGCATTGGTACAGATCTATTTAGATAAATGTCTATACAGTAACTAACTTTTCATTTTGTGGCAGCACACAATGTTGATATTGTGGCAGTGAGCCACAGGTGAGCTTGCATGGGAGACGTGCAGTAGGTCTGCTAGGTAAACAGTGTTTCCCATACATAACATGGTCAACCTAGGAAACGTCAGTGCAGTGGAAGAGGCAGCAGTGATATTTTGCCATCAGCTAACAGTACTACACGTCTCTCTACTTTTCAATAACGCTTTGGAAAATGAACACAAATATGATGGGCAGCTGATGAAAAAGTTACAGTGGGATGGATTGGGAGATGATTGAGGAGGTAGGAGGTGTTAGGAGACAGGAGGAGATAGAGACAGTCTAGTAGGTAGGGGGTGTTAGGAGACAGAAGGAGATAGAAGGAGACAGGAGGTGTTTGCAGGAGACATCCTCTCTCATTAAGCTGCTTGAGGCTCTGATGTGGATAAGAAGCTAAAGTGACTGTAGCTTGAAAGGTTGGAGGTGATCTGACTTCTGGAAGGGTTTTTCTTTTCTTTTCTCTTTTTTTTCTCCTATTGTTTCCTTTCCTCGTCTTGTCTTGTCTCATCTCGTCTCGTCTCGTCTCGTCTCGTGTCCTCTCCCTGTGGTGTCAGTTCTTCCTCCCAGTAAACAGAGTGTTGAGTGACTATTTTCTGCTTGGCTGCCCGTATATGACTCGCTACAGTCTCTCTAATGCCTTCAAAAGAGGATGTGTGTGTGCGTGCATGTGTGTAAGCGCTTGTTCAGACACTCTAAATGTGGAGACTCTCTAGATGTGCAAAAGTTCAACAACCATTTATTCATTACATAATAGACTAATAAGCTTGTCTTGACCCTTAGAAACACATGTAAGCCAGTCACACAAACACACACACACACACACACACACACACACACACACACACACACACACACACACACTGTATCCGAG
>OMLB01013585.1:2349-16870 GCA_900302555.1 Myripristis jacobus
TCCTCCAACTCCTCCTCCTCCTCACCAGGACCCCCACCCATCACGCCCAGGAGCAAGCTCTCCTTCAGCCTGCACACTGCCTCGAGTGAGAGCAGCCCCTTTGTCTCTCTCTCTCTCTCCTCTTCTTTACTCTTACACCCACTCTCAATCAGGCACACACACACACACACACACACACACACACACACACTGAGCAGGCTGTGTCGTGTCCACACTCTTTCCCAACATGCTTTTCAGGATGTTTCACTCTCTCTTTGGTCCCTCTCTGCCTCCCTCTGGCTACTGGCTGTGTTGTAGCTTTTTGCATCACAGTGCAAATGTGTTGCGTTGTGCACTCATGTTTGTTCCCCCCACACACACGCATGTGTCATCAGCACATGCATTAGTCTACACATGTGATGATAATCAACATGTAAATCAAAGTTGTTTTACCCTAATTCTTCGCTGCTGCCAAGGGAATTTCAGCAGTAGCAAATATTCCACACCCAAATCACAGTTGGAATTGATTAATTAATCATTTGGTCAACTAAAGATCATCTCAGTATATTTTATTTGCAGGATTCTTGTGTAGAAATCCTCACACAGCTTGAAGCAACTCAAATGTTTTATGGATTAAGCGTGATCCTGGGGTAAGAACCCCGCTGGTTCTGAAGCTTCTTCATCGCTGATTAGATTTTTCTGCGATCAAAGACAAAACACAAGTATTACGTGGTCTGAGCGCTGTTTGGTGTCTTTGTCATCCTTCATGCGTGCAAACCCCCCGACTGTGCTTCTAAAACGCAAATGTTGGGCATCCCCTTAATTAATCATTAAAATTTAATTAAGAGCAAGTTTAATTTGTCACACTCTATCTGCAGTGGCCAGTGTTCTTCTCCAACACAGTATCACCTTTTTATTAGTTGAGTTACACAGCAGAGTTACGTAAACAGCTAACTTTGTATCAGTCTGTCAGTAAACTATGAGTTGACTTTTAATTTAGCATTAACTTTAGTTCAGTTATGCATAGAGTATGCTTGAATATTAAGTTGATGCAAATTGATATGGTGCTGAAAATCAGCATTTGACTCTCCAAATAAAGTGTTACCAGCTTAGGGTTAGATATTAAGTTGAAAATTAAGATTGGACTAGGGCTGAGCAATATATCAAGTTTATTTCATTATTGTGATATGAGTCTAGAAATCATCTGGGGTATTGCATATCATCATGATGTTGCACAAGTGTAGCCTTTTTCTCATTTTATATGCTGCATTACAGTAAAGGGATGAATTTATTAGACTGCTGTAGCTATTCTGGTTATTTTCCTCTACCAGCTTGGTCATCTTATCCACATTACTAATGACTGATTCCAAAAAAAAAAATCCTCTGGTATATAAACATCTTATAAAAGCAAAAGTCATCCCTACAAAATTGTCACAATATTGAGTTATTGAATCAAAAATACGATGATCGAACGATAATCCCTATTGTCCAGCCCTACATTGAGCACTCTGAAGTAGGCCCTGCACTGTAGGTCCCAGCCTACTTTTCAGGCACCTCTGATCCACCCAGATGGTGAGTGTGAGCTGACGAGCGCCCTCTGTGCACAGGTCTGGAGCTGAACGGGATGGGATGCCCCGACAAGGGTGAAACCCCTCCTCCGCTGCCCGTGAAAGGCAGCACGGCTGATTACGGCAACCTGCTAGATAATCAAGACTTGACGAGTCCCACGACGCCTCCGCCACCCCCGCCACATCAAAGGGTAGGTGTTTTAATTAGGGCTGAGAGGAGCTTGTTAATGATGCACGGCCCACGTAATGAAACAACAGGCTGACCGACACTTGACACACCGCTGAGTTTGACACTTGGGTCAAGTCCATCACCCTTTCCCACCCCCATACCGCCTGTCTAATAAAGAGTGTGTGTATCATGTTTGTGTTTACAGTGAGCAACTGCATTTCTGCATTATTTCTGCTGTGTGTGTGTGTTACACATCCTCCTTAAGAGAAGAGTGGAGGCGTTTGTCAGTTAGTATCGAGGGCCCACACCCACCTGTCCACCCCGCTGTTATTTATGCTCGTTCCTCCCAGCTGGCCCGGCACACCGATGTGATTGATTGGATGATTACTTTACCTCTCACATCCATCAGGAGCTCTCCTGCTGTTAATCAGCGGCTCGTCTCTCCACACTCACCCGCAGCTACACTAGTCACCCCCTCTCCTCGCCACTCTGTTAACTGGAGAAATGCTGAGAACATAAAGCAGCTCAAAAGAGACTGTCGAAAAGCTGAGAGGACGTGGGGAAAATCAAAACTGCACTTTGACTGGGACATTTTTAAAAACACCCTCAGGAACTAGAGCAGAAGCTTGAAACAGGCCAGAAAACAATACTTCTCAACTTATTAACACCCACAAAAATAATCCAAAATACCTTTTCTCAACCGCTGATAAACTTATCAACCCCTCCCCTGCTGTTTCCTCGGATATTTTCTCAACTGCCAAATGCAATGAATTAGCATCATTTTTCAGCCACAAAATACTTAATATCAAGTGCACCATCCTAATTACTAACTTCACTGCTAATTATGACAAACCTCTACCATTGTGTGTTGACAGTCTTAAGCACTTCTCCAATGTAGACTCCACATCATACTGATACTATAAATCTCCCGACTGCTGTCTTTCCACATTGCTTGAAAACTGGTGCTATTAGACTGCTTCTCAAAAAGAACAACCTAGACCTAAATGCACTTAATAACTATAGGCCAATCTCCAACCTCACCTTCCTGAGTAAGATTATCAAGAAGGTTGTTTATCTGAATTGAATTGCTGTCTTACAGATAATAATATTTATAAATTGCAGTCTGTCTTCTGCACATCTCATAGCACAGAAGCTGCTCTTTGAAAAGTTGTTTATGGCGTGAGGATCAAGTGTGACAGTAAAATGTCGGTGTTAATACTCCGAGACCTAAGCTCTATATTTGACACAGTGGATCATGCTGGAAAGGCTAAGACACTGGGTGGGTCTGTCTCACACGGTTCTCCTGTGGTTTGAATCCTACCTGCATAATCATCATTTCATTGTCACACTTGGTGACTTTAGTTCCAACACACAAATTAGTGTATGGGGTCCCGCAGGGCTCCATTCTGGGTTCTCCTCTCTTCATCTTAAACATGCTTCCCTTTGGCTACATTATCAGCAAACGGAGAGAAATTCATGTTTGTATTTGTCGCAAGCAGGCTGGAGTATTGCATTTCTCTGTTTATGGGTTCTTCCTTCCAAACCAAACAATCCATAGATTGCAACTTCTCCACAACTCAGCAGAACAAGTTCTAACTAGGACAAAAAAAAAAAAAATCACACCACATGCCTCCAGTCCTGTGAAACCTTCACTGGCTACCTGTTGTTTTCATAATGCAATTCACTATCCTCCTCTTGGTTTACAAAGCACCTGCTGGTCTGGCTCCACAGTGCATTTCAGACATGCTGTCACTTTACAGTCCCAGCAGACATCTCCAGTCGCAAGGTGGAAGTCTCCTCCATGTTCCTAGAGTTTTTTCAAAGTCTGGTGAGATGACATTCAGCATTTCTGCACCTCAAGTTTGGAGCAGTTTGCCTGCTGATCATGGACTTTCTCTAACACTTCCATTTTCTTCTCAAGCCCTTCCTTTTCAGTCAAGCATTTCCGTAAATGAACAACATATTTGTTCAGTATGTATGTTTGTATGTATGTATTTATGTGTATGTATGCGTGGATGTTCCTGTTTATAGGCACATTTTTGCTGTTTCATTATGTTTTATGTAAAGCACTGGACTGCTTTTGGGTGAGATGGTGCTATACGAATAAAATTTGACTTGAACTAATCTTATTTATCTGCTGTCACGGCATATGGACAGGTAGTAACACAGAGCCTCCACAGACAGTGTGGCAGGAGGCAGACAGTAATGTAGTGAGCACAGATGCTCAGAGATGGAGGAACAGCAGCTCTGAGGTGTGGTAGTTGAACACCATTAGCCCCTGTCTTTTGTCTGTCCTATAAACACTTCTAGGAGTTTTTCAGGCATGCACAGAAGCCCATCAGTCTTGGATAATGTGGCATTTTTCATCAGGATTGAATAAAGATTACATCAGGTGTCACAAGGTATCTGGGTCCCCAACACATAAGAGCCCAACCGATGCTGAACTTTCACAGCCGATAGCAATATTGATATTTGAGAGTAAAAACCTTACCACAACAATATATTCTTGTAAGCGACATTGCAATCAACAAGATTTCACAAATCTAAATCTAAAATAAATTAAATACAATAGATGTGTTGCACATAGTGTTTGTAGCTATTGTTAATTTCCATCCCTTGCCCCTAGTTGGCCATTTAAAGATAATAGAACAAAATGATAGATACAAAAATATAAAAAAAAAAAAAGCCAGAACATAATGTTTACAGTATGTTCATCATTTGAATATCCTTGATTAGTTTTATTTCATTCAGTAGTTTATAAATAAAACAGACATTTGTAACAGGGAATCATCAAATTCGGTAATCAGATATATACTGGAGGCTTCATATTTTGCAGGTGAACTATGAACTATTTAATTCAAAACAATCCGCAAAATGATATGCACAGCTCTGCCATAATATGTACTAAACAAAGCACTGTAAACAATAGAGTCTGTTGGACAAGCTATTTAAGGAAAACGGTTTTTAAATGATCTCCTTTTTAGCATGTTGGCCAACATAAATGCAATATATCAGCCTGCTGACATGCTGGTTGGGCTCTACAGGGTGTGGAGGAAACAAGCTGATAATGGCAGCCTCATTGTTTCTCTAACCGGGAAACCACTGCGCCTCTGCTGACACCGCAAGTTACATCTTTTCTAGATTTTCATGGCTAATGTTTTGTCTTTTCCCAGCACATGCCGCCTCCTCTGCCCAGCAAGACCCCTCCTCCACCCCCGCCCAAGACCACCAGGAAACAGGCCTCTATCGATTCAGGAATTGTACAGTGAACAAAGACACTGACAGTGCAACCCAACCGCACACTGACAAGACAACAAAAACATCGGCAGGAACCGCCCTTCCCAAAGCGGTTGTTTTTACCCACACATTCCTCGCTCCCTGTCCCATCTTGACAAGATGAATACCTCATTCCGGCCCGCCCCCTCTCATCCTCTTTTATATAGATATATATCTTTTTTTTTTCCTTCAGTGTGATGATGATGCTATGTCTACCATAGGGAACGTGTTGCACAGATGAGTAGTCACTGAATTTGCTGATGCTGTCTCCGACCTGACACCATGCCACTCCAAGACTTTATAATGCAATGAGATTTTGTTCAGATATATATACACTTGGACCGATTGCTTTCCAATACTGACCCACTCTCGAGTGTATGAGAGCTTATGGCTTAATAAAACGTAATTCCAATCTTTTTTTATTCATATTCCCACTATGTACAGAGGTTTGTATATATGATTTTATTTTATTTCAGTTTTTTGTATGTGGATTTTATCATGACTTTTTGTATTAACATAACATTAGATTAACTGGCATTTATATTCAAAAAAGGGCTTGTAGGTTTTGAATTGACAGGGACTGTAAAGAACTGGTATGTGAGTACCTATCATTGATTTTACTGGTAAAGTTGTGTGTGGGAAAGTGTTTTTGGAGTGCACATACAACTAACTCCTACCACCTTATCATTGTATAGACCTCGTTATAGATTTCTCTAACCTTGGATTTCAATAACATTGACTGTTCCCCGTTCACTACTGACAATGACTTCTGAATAAACTTTCAAATGTATGTATTTTTAAAACGGATGTCTGCCTCATTATTCTGGCTGCAGGGAGGGCTGCTCAAAATAGATGTGAGTGTTTTCACATTTTTGAAATCCTAAACAAACTGGCAATCTGTAAGTGTTTCCGTACTTCAGCTAAACACTAAGTAACTCAGCTTTGTGCCTCCCTGACTGACAGCTATCACAACATTGCTGCTTCATTATCAACAAACCAGTTTTTTACCGGGGAGCGTTATGCAACGGGAAGTCTTCTATATAGGCTGATGCAACCTAATTTACATAATGTATCTCCTCACCAAACCACCATTCTTTTCTTTCAAAGCTTGGAAGCTTGAATCTGGAATGTGGCCCGTATTTAAATAGCGCTTCAACTATAAAGATGAGCCAACAAACCGCAGGTGCCAACCTTGCCTTGCTGCACACAACCTTGAATTCTGCTTTTATGGAAATCGCCGAAGGTCATTGTAAAGGATCCTCCATTAAACACTGCGGTTGCTGCACAATGCTACGCTGTAATAGCCCTCATGCACATCAGCTCATCATGTTTTCCGGTTTTGTCTCATTTGGTTGACAGCAGCGAGAGTCAGCTTGGCATGACTTTGAAAAATCCTACAACATCATAGTTTTGGTGTCATGGCACAATCAAGCTCCATATGGTGCTCTGTTCTAGACACACACACACAGATGAGTTGTTTCCCAACTGCCTACGGCTGATAGATTTCACATTGTATGTATTTTCATTCCAAATTAATAACTGAAGTGTGCACTATTAAGTCATTGTATTATTATCTGTCATGCCGCAGTTTTAAATTGAATTACACTTTTTAATTAGTTGCTAAATAAGTGCATTACTGTGGGTCTCGGTGGAATAGCTCGAACAATATAAAGCTCAAATGACAGTTATCAACAGAGCTTACAAATTGCGCACTCTTGCTAAATATCAAAATTGGTATGCAAAGCTAATCCTTACAGCTACAAACACAGCAACTTTCCTCTTGGATAAAGAACTGCAAGTCACAGCTCTCACGAATTATAGCCTTTAATCACAAGACACAGATTTGTCTTAGTGTGTTGCTTAGGACACTGCAAACAAACATGTTATTGAAGAGAAAATTGTGTCTGTAATGCAAAGTAATGTCATTTTGACCTTTTTTAGTGTGAGGATTCAGATATCACGGTATACATGGAATAAGAGATGGATGCTTGCAAAGACAGTCGTGTTCTGTGATTGTAGTATGTCTCAAATGTGTTACACCCGTAGTGTCTCCTTTTGCGTGTAAAACTTTTCAGGCATTAGCTGAGGCATTCCTCTTCCTTTCCATATTTAGACCGAGCTCAAATGAGATTCCCACACCGGGATGCATGCAGTCTTGCAGCACTGGTGCGACAGAACCAGTCTCCAGCAAACCTCAGTTTATATTATATTGGGCTCCAAGCTGCCATAAAATTGTCCTGTTTAACCTTCACTGTGGCATTTGTAATTTGATTTGAACCTGTAAACTGTGCAAGTGTATTTATAGGTCCTTAGGTCTGTGTCATAAAGCTCGCATGTTGGGGCCTCTTTGCAGGTTTTTGTCCCAGGTGGCTCGTACGCTTCTGCTCTCCTATTCTGCTGACACTTTTTGAGTGGGTGGCCGCCTGCGGAGAAATGCTCAAGCTGCAGCATCTGTTGTTTGAAGATTTTTTTTTGTGTGTATGTGTCTCCTGGATCGGGGTTTTGTAAAGCTCTTGCCCTAATTAGGCACGCTGAATGACATCTTTTCACTTGGAGTCAGATCAGGGAAGAACAACCATCAGAGACCACTTACCGTGGCTTATGGGTGGTTTCCACTCGTGTTGTAATGTGCTGGTCTTATGCAGATTTTTTGCAGAGAATCCGATATTATCTGACACACAAGGAAAACTCATGCTGATGCTGTGTGGGTAGTAGGTTCTTCACTAGCACCGACACTATTAAATAATTTGACTTTTGCTTAATTTTCTTAAGCAATATTAATGTAATCGTCTTAGGGGGTTCAAATGAATAGAAAACAAGATCATGAGGTAAATGATTGCATACTGTAGATTATATACGATGGCACTGCCCTTGTGATCCATCCCATTTCCTGTCGTGCTCCCAATCCTGCTGACTTGTCCTCCTGTTTTCATCATATATGAAAACACTCAAACAGTAAAACACAGTACAAATAGGAATCCATCGTTGCAAATCTGGTTTCCCCGCTGAATGCGAGATATGTGCATCACAGGACCTTGAGTTGACCATGCATTATCTGTCTCGGTGATAAATTGCTCCCCAGCACACAAAGAAATGGGCTAAGTAATGTTCAATAAAAATGCAAGTTTTGCTATCATACTAATATCATTTTCTCCCATGTTTTTCGCCCTTTTTTTCCCCCCTCACTCTTTGCTCCACTTTCTCTCAAGCCTTTGCCACCTGATTCTCTCTCTAAGGACCATTACCCTTCCTACAGTACTGTGCAGCAGCAGATGGTGCTTACCACAACAACAAAAAAAAGTGACGGTGTTGATTAAATCCTCGCTTTGCCCAGTGCTAATGCACATTTGACCCACTACATGGTAAGTTGAAAAGCAAACTGTCTGAACTCATCCCTTTAGCTCATGATGAATCCATGTAAATCAGCTGAGGGAGTGTGTGTGTGTGTGTGTGTGTGTGTAGCTGCCACACGAGGAAAAGGTAAAGTTCCAGATGGCAGCCAACTCAACAACCATTCCTAATCACCGATCAATGGCTACAAGCCAACATATCGAGCGGGTTAATGCTTTCATGGCGCTGCTTGACAACATGAGGAGATGCGGGGAGCAGGAGAGGTGGATGGTTGTGGTATACGGCACGAACTGACGATACACAGGTGCACCTTGACATAAGCACGATGACATTTTGGGTAGATTAACTATTGTACAGCAAAGATAAATTCAATCTCTGAAATATGAGATGGGGATAAAGGGTTTCATCAGTTCTATAATTCACTTATCAAGGAAACCCAGTGCCCACTCAATATCTAGCTTTGCAATTGAAAAGGGATAAAGGATGAAGCATTTCAGCAGTAGTAATATTACATAGTTAACTGGGAGCTATTTCAATAGGCTCTCAGTGATTTGTGCACAAGCATTATGCTTCACCCTCTCTCTCCTCGCAGCATAGGGAAATGCATCACTTAATTGAGAGGATTTCCAGAGGCTTTGTGGGAGAAAGCTGTGAGCTCGCTCCTCTCTCCAGGAGAAATGTATTTACAACACACCCAAGCTCCATGTCATTTGTCATATCTGTCTGAAATAATGTGTATATTTTCTGTTCCTCTTGACACACTTCCATTTGTTTGGGGGCTTGCAATGTTCATGGCTCTCTTTTAATGTCTCCTCTGCATAATAAAAGAGGACAATATTTCCATAAATCACCATCCACACAAGGATCCGATCCCGGCTCTCTTAGAGGATACACCTTGCTCTTCAAACAGAGTCCTGCTCCTTGTGCACGGAGATGGACACCTTATAATACCTTTTAATACCTTTTAATACAATCAAAACTGATCAGCATCTGTTAAGAATCTCATCGAGGTAATCATTGTGTCCAGGAGAACCAAAAAAGCTGCTCAGATGCACGGATTAATTTGCCTTTGCTACTGCAGATTGTCAGTGTTTCTTTTGTGCCCGCAGTCACTGATGAAAATTTTAATGGGTGTCAAAGCTCTGGCTGGACTCCAAAGTCAGCGCTAACGGCAGCAGCTGTTGATACAGATTTAAAACTAACATTGTAATGGCCGTTCCACATGATCACTGTTGTGGAAAGAAACACTCAGAGATGCTGTATGTACATCATCCCGTGTCCGCTAAACGTACTGCCTCTGCACATTGTAGCTGCCTGGAACTAAAAATATAGATTGAGCGTCAGTGAGTGAGTGATACCTTGACACTGCAGTATTGCATGTTGCTGTCACAGATAGTGTCATGTGGGAGTCATAAGGCGCCTTTCTGCCTTAGCCGGGGTGTCATTGAGCGGTTGAGTGAACGGACTGAGTGGAGTCGTGGTAAATGAAGGAGTAAACATCAGTTCGGAGGAGAAAATAGGGCTCTCTGTTATTTTAACTGGATTGTGTGTGCTGGACACCGCTCGCAGCAAACAAATGAAACTGTCGCCGAGTCGGTTTATTTACTCACCTCTGCAGCATTTTGAGGCGAGTGATTGAACTGAGCGCCATGTGAACACTTACCACTCAGTGTACCGCCTGACCTGCTTTGTACTTGACAACTTTAAGAACACATTAGAGGTGCATGATGCAAAACTGGGGAGGGTCATTTGAAGTGAAGAACCCGTTATATTTAACTGAAAAAAAAAGCAGCTCCAATGATGAGAACTATGTCGACTGAACCTTCAAATAATTTGCTTACTCTGTTTTTGTGGGATTTTTTTGCTGTTGTTGTTTGCTGTTGTTCTAAAGAATCCTCACTTCAATTGGCAGTTTTGCATAATGCACCTTTAAACAGCAAAGTTATTCAATAGTCACAATAAAATCTGAATTATTTCTGTTGTGGTCCTCGTGTTGTGGCAGTGGAAAGGTTGGCAGACCAAAATGTATTCAGTTATGCCGCACCTTACCTGTGTCTCTGTTATAAAACTGAACTCCCTGCTGTGTGTGGCGGTTCACCTGTGTCTTTACACAGTTGGAGATTTTTGTAAGATAGCAAACTGTCCTCAGAGCACGCCAAAGGGTGGAGAGTTTATAGTAAACACTTGCGCTCTATGCTGTGAGCCAGGCTTTGATTGAACACTTTAATGCTGTTTCTGTACTGCCTCCAACTTTACACACTCCAGACAGACTCTCCATCACTCTCTTATCAAGAGTGGCTGTCATGGCCAGCTCTTACAGGGAACGCTGCTGCGCCGGTCGACACCGGACCGTAGAGCACAACAGAGCTGTGACACTCTGAATCTAAACCTGCACACTATTTCCCACTGCAATCAGCACCAACTGGAAAATGCAGATTCTGTGCACAGGCATATTATCTTGGTCTGAGGGAGAGAGCCAAGTGTTGGTGATCTATATTAGCTGGGGCTATTATGAGCCACTGGTGTTTCCCAGGCAATCAGCGAGATGTGTTGCTAGGAAACATTCCTACAGATAAGGGGGTGGAGAGCTGGTGTGATGAGGTAGCAAACAGATGCAGAGGACCCAGCTGCTTTCACCTAACATGGAAATCTCTGGAATGTGCAACTGGCCCTGCTGTACATATAGCAGCATGTTACCCGGAGCCCGTGGATGTAACTCCAGCTCTGTGTAACATAGTCGTCTTAATTTTCAGAGCTATTTTTGAGCACTTTTGGAAGTGGTGCATGCAAAGTATAGCCGGACTGAACTTATTTGTCAAAGTCGGTTTCGTTCTAAGACGAAGGTAACTCAGTCAGACAGGGCTGAGAGCCTGCAGCTCCTGTTTTTGTCCGAGCTCTGTCTTATAAATGGCAAAATATGATTAATTATCGTACACAACCATGCTTACACTTGACACAATAATTCACACACATCCTGTTGACCTTTTCCAAGCAGAATACATTTACTAGGATAAAGGGAATTGGGCATGTATTTCAGCAGACAGGTGAGCAGCACACCGCTCACAACAGAACATTATGTGGATGTTTATACGAGACAGTTGTTATTAAATTATACTGCACACTCAGATACTTCAAGATTGCGGCACGGATTTGACCACATTCACTTCTAATTCTGAACCACGAGCATTCCCTGTTTGCCAGTATTTGTTTTGAGTTCAGCATGATTAGAGTCAATATACTGATTTTTGATGTGTTCTGCCATCTCACAAAGCTAGACTCTGGGTGATTGGTTGATACATGTGGCGAGGCTTTCGGTTTATTGAGCAGCATCGATGGACATGTGTACTATCACTGAAGCAATGCTGCCCTCATTTGGAATAAACCGGTAGTGCAGGTCATCCCTGTTCCCATGGCACATCACACAGGCCTGATGAATTAGTGGCATAAAACTGACATTGAATGACATTAGAAATGTCATTAAAGATGATACGAATAGTCTTATACAACCACACCTTCACCAAAATATCACATGTTCTCCTTGCACCTGGAAAAAGCAAAACCTTTCAAGGACAATTACCTATCTGTCTGTCTATCTATGATTCTTCACTCAGAAATGAAATTACTAACACCTTATACATTATTATATCAAATCATCACTGCCATCTCAGCATTTAAAAAGCCAAACTGCACTTATCTGGTGACTGTTTTGAGTTTTAGATTTGAGAGATCTCAGCGCATGACTTTCCCTACGCCTGCAGCCTGTGCACAAACCAGCCCTGCGATTTCAAAACTGCACCAGGAAACAGCGGTTATATTTACCCTCTTCAATTCTCGCTCTTCCGCCAGCCTCTCTGGTGTTAAGGGAGGCTGCGGGTGTGACTTTGGCTCTAACAGACCAGTAAAGTCTGATCTCTCCCAGGATATCATCAGCAGAGGCGTAAATCTGCTCAGAGGAGAAGTGAATTACGCGAATAGCAGCAGCAGCAGTGAGGCAGCAGGTCTGGTTGTTGGTATTTCTCCCTCCGACAGCATGCTCTGTGCTCGGCTCTGGGTTGGGCTGCCTCTATAGCTCCTGGAGATGGACTTGCAGGGCCAAACTAATTGGTCAGGGGTGGGGATGGGGGGGGCTACGCCAACCAGAAAGCCTAATTACTAACAAAGAGATTCTCCAGCGTGGGCCTCACAGGTAGACGGATGCCTTGAGATGTATTTGCACATCTGCTAATGATATTTGGACTTTGAATTGGGGCCACTGACCCAAATTTGAAGACTGTCTATGTGATGCCTCATACTTTTGTTTTTTCTTTTTCATGAAAGCTAACTTCAAATGAAATATCTCCATTTCAAGAGGCTTACACAAGACATGAGCTTTTCCAATCCAGAATACAAAATACTGTTCCTCTTATTGTTTTGATCTATCTATCTATCTATATATCTATCTATCTACATACATAGATATGGCATTTTTTAAACTTTCAAATT
Source organism: Myripristis jacobus (assembly GCA_900302555.1). Classification (NCBI taxonomy): domain Eukaryota; kingdom Metazoa; phylum Chordata; class Actinopteri; order Holocentriformes; family Holocentridae; genus Myripristis; species Myripristis jacobus. The sequence continues at coordinate 15,175 of OMLB01013585.1, forward strand.
GACTGAATTCATACAAGGACCACAGAGAATGTAACTGCTACAGGCATAGGTTACAAATATATTTCATAGCTATTTGTTTTTCGTGAGGTACACTGAAATTAAAAATACATATTCATCTGTAGGTTGAGGAAGCTGAAAGAAATTGTTTTGTATAAGTGCTGGCATTCCATAACTTCGGCTTTAAATTCCCACAATGGGGCTTGGAAAAGTGCAAAGCTCAGCCAGCGGCCCACTGTCTATGATTCGTGCATTTGAATTGTCTCTTGAGGCATACAGACCAGCGAGTGTGGGGATGAAGGATGCTTTGAGGCCAGACAGTTACCGACGCTGCCAAGTTTCAGATCACAGCACTTCAAGTATCTCTAGTCTAGTGCTCAGTCAGAGCTGCTGAGGAATTAACTTTTTTCAAAGCTTGTTATTCAGCAGAAGCTGCTCACTTTTTCTCATGTCAAACTGCATCAAGGCTGTGAATTAATTACCACTCAGATTTGAAAAAAGCAGTTACAGTCTCTTCAGCTGGTTGCTAGAGAAGTCTTTGTTCCGCCACTAGAGGGAGACTTTGAGGGGGACAAGCCTCTGGCTGCACAAATGGATGGTTGTGCTTACATAGTTGTAATTAATGACTTTATTTTGGCCTTTAATATTTTTTTATTGGCCTAAAGTACATCTAATAGTCTGGTAATCACTTTAAAGCAATAAACAGTAAGCAGGTTTCCAACTCAAGGCCACATACTTAAAGCCAAGGCTGTTTGCACAAAACAAGCCTGATTAACCCGGAGGGTCTTTGTTGATTCCAGTGGGTGTTAGCCATAATCCCTACCATAAAATGTGCTGATACATACTAAACAGAGAAGCAGCAGCACACACTCTCCCCCCACCTGCAGCAGTGGTTTTCTTCACAGGGGAATCACTCTGTCGCCTGTCCGGTGGAAGCTCTGCCTGAAGGGGCCTTCCGTTGCTCCGCCCGGCCTCCCTGACCTCGCCATGATTGACTTGATCCCCCAAAGACAGCTCCCCTGACCTAGAAAAGCTTGAGGAAACAGGGGATGAAGACAGACATGACAGAGCGACAATAGACACCCCTACCCGCCCACCATGTTTGAATTATTACCTAACAATGACATGGTGGCTTGCGGTTGCCATGTTAAGCCACATTTGACATCTGTGCACTGAATCTGCGAGGGGAGAGATGAGGAAATTGTGATTGACCCTCCTGTTATGTTCACATTTTTGATCATCTTTTGTGTTTGGGGTCAATTTGACCCCTGCAGTTTAAACTTCCACAAAAGTATTATAACTAAAATTGTTATCAAAGTTTATGTGTCAGGTACTTTATGTTTCTTTGTTGATTACCTAAATAGCCCTTTAAATAAAACACCACCCCCACTTATACATCCAGTATTCCTATTGCACGACAATGGAAAAATATGCAAATCACCATAAAATCTCACTGATTGATCTGAAATTGGAAAGAAATGTTAATTTTTGGTGTTTTAATGGCTTTATATTATTTCTAAGTACAGATTTTTGTTATTTATAACCAATGCGTTGCAAAGTGTGAACAGGATATTGAAAACATATCATCATGTCAATTTCATGTTTACCCGGTAGTGCCCATTACATTAGGAACACTCATTAAATATGAAGCAAAAAAATGATGTTAATCATTCATTTAGAGACGTTAAACATTGGCTGG
>OMLB01013595.1:8026-19071 GCA_900302555.1 Myripristis jacobus
AAGCACCGGCAATCTTCCGTCATCACTGATAGATAAAGGTTTTGGGTCTACTTTTTTTGGCATTGCCAATGAATGGTTTGTTTGCGGTTATACGGACAAAATGAATGTGCTTATTGGAAAGTAGACGGCAAGGCTGAAATCTCACCAGAGCTGGCGGAGCTGTCTGATAACGGACCTTGCGACATTAGTATTGAATAAGCCCTCTTTCAAGGTTGTCGCATCATGGCGGCTTTGTTCCCCGTGATAAGAGGCGGCATAATGAATGGATACAGCAGCTACCTAAAGCCAACTGATATGATTCAGTAAAACCTTCCCTTTCCTGTCTATTTGTCAGACCTGAACCTGACTCTGACTCCCACTGGGAGTGTTCTGAAGAAAGTAGGGGACACCCTGGTGGTGGAGATGCAGAAGGATGCCTCGGGTGACGCTAAAGTGTCATGGACCAAGGTAAATGGGATTAGGCCTGGAGGGGCGGGGGGTGGCTGGGGGCTAATCAGAGGGAATGGAAGATAGAGGGAGGTGGAAATGGAAAAAAGTGAAAGGAGAGGATTTGTCTAACTGCCTGTACACTTTCAGTGCGCTTTCTTTTCAGTCAGTAATCAAATTTGACAGGAGAATCTTAGTAAGTGCTTTCATATATATATATAGTCTGCAGTTTTATATATATAGTTGTCAAAAAGTGGAGATTTCTTTTTCCCCTGATGCCTCAGAACCTGGACTCTGGTGTCATTCTTTAGTGAACCATTTATTCTGCAATATGCTCCTGACAGAGTTCACCTTAAACTATAAAATCTCACTGAGGTGTGAGGAAAACACTCGGTGTATTTGCCGAATGGATGGCAGGGAATTAAAAGAAATCTGAAAGAAAAAATATTTCCCAGCATTATCTGCAGCTTAAAGTGGAAATCCTACCAGGATATGGTTGATGTATCGAACAAATTTAGTCCAGTATGACACATTAGATGAAATAAGATAAGGTGAATGTTTAATGATCGCTGTGAGGAAACTGGGTCATTGCAGCGGCAAAGAATAAAGATATAGATAAGAACACAGGAAATGCTGAAATACTAAAGATTAAGGACACAGTGTCTTCAGTATGGTAATACAGAGCTCATAACGGACAAAAATAATTCTTAAGTATGGTATCTCCACACTGGATTGATAACAAAACCAAATATTTGAAATGAACATGTTCCTTCTGCACATTTGTATTCGATATCCTCTCCGTACAGATAGATATGAAGAGAAAATTGCAAACTTATTGTCAGTGGATAGATCTTTTTTTTTTGTTTGTTTCCAAACCAAACCATACATACCAAGTAGACAAAGGACAAGGATGTAAACATAGATCTGGAGCAAAGTCAGTCAGTGGCATGTTCACTCTGCTTTGGAAAACGCAGATCAATATGCCGATTTCCATTTTCAGGACGGCAAGGCGACGAAGGCCCCGGTGTTTGGACCGCTGACGTATGCCGATGCGGGCGTGTATGTGTGTGAGGTGACCATGGCCGGCTTCACTCGGCGCCAGTCCTTTGAGCTGGTGGTAGAAGGTGAGTGAGCGGGCAAATGTGTGTGTGTGTGTGTGTGTACGTCCGTCAGCCTGAGTTGTGTTAGAAATATCTACCAGCTGAACAAGTCTTTATCTTTTTTATTCATTTTTTAAGAAAGGGGAAAAGCCTGTCAGTGTGGTAAGAAAGCCTAGAGTCACAGAATTTTTTTTTCTCCTTAAATTGACGCAGATCACTCCAACCACACTGTAAACAAGTTAATTTGAATAGACTGAACTGATGATGAGAAGTCTGCATGTCGAGTTAAGACTCAACGCTAAATTAAATAACTTTTTAAGCTCAAACTTTTGCAGTCTACACTGACTGGACGTTAATATCAGGAGTAAATATAACACCTACCTCGAAACATCATCCTTATCTAAGTTATGTCAAGGTTTAAAAATCTTTATTAAATCTTTTATCTGGTTTCATCTCCCCTTCACGTTTGAGGCACATTTAATAGATGAAATGTTTAAATAAGCCTAGTTGTCACCTGGGTTCACCTGTTTGCTCTGTTCCTTGTCCCAATATTTTATAAACTCGGTGTACGCTCCACGAAGTGTCACAGGATTATTAAACTGGAATGTGTAGGTGATGTAACAGAATCATTTGTTGGCGTCAGGAGTGCCCGTGATCACCGGCCTGACCAAACACCGCGCAGACGACGGCAAACACAAAGTCCTGATCTGCGAGGCCGAGGGAGTGCCCGAGCCCAGCTTCCAGTGGAGCATCAATGGCACACATGTAAGCACAGGGGAGGGTGTGTGTGTGTGTGTGTGTGTGAAGCCTGAGTTAGTAATCCCATATACCGTAATTAAAACTCATTTTCACCGTACCGCCAGAATGGAAACCTTGTGCTTTATTAGTACAAAAGGACTTGGAATAAATTGTGCGGCGTCTAAATAGTTCACACATTAACTGGGACATCACGCTGCACAGTGGTGCCTGGCGTTTGCCGTATTCCAGCAAATGGCACTGCAAATAGAGTTTATGGTCCACCCTTTATGGATGCTGCACACAGCAGGTAAGGAAACAAAACAAACATTCAGCACATAAATATAGCCCGCCCAGATTTAGTACCGTATCAAATATGTAATCAAAGCCAGTAGAGATGGTGCTGGTGCAAAAGGAGCTGAAGCAAGAACAGCAAAGCGGGAGGTGGGAGGTGCTCGAGGTTCCTGCCCGAGTTAGCTTTGCAAATACAATTAAAGTATAAAACTACTGCTCTTACCGAGGTTTTCACTCATTTCTGCTGTTTTTCCAGCCTTCCGACCCTCGTGAATTGCCGCACAGCGTCTGCTTAAAGCACCGCTATATACAGCATGCAATTTACAATTGCATTACCAGCCATTGTGTAGTGCCTCTCATGAAATATCCTACTGGCAGCTTTTTCAAGCCTTAATGCATTATTGGGAATTGAGTGGGGAATCTTTCCAGCGTTGAAAGCAGGAGTGACAGTTTGCATTAGAATTGAATGCTGTAAAGGAGGGATAGGCGCGTGTCACGGGCCGCTGAGAGTCCACAGGCTCTTTCTTTCCAACTAAACTCCACGATGGCAGATTTCATTGATTAGCCAATTTCCAACCTGAGAGGAGGACCCACTCGGTGAAAGTGTTTGGTTTTAATGGAAATTTGAACACTGTTGGACCACCGAGGCACATCGCCGCATATCCCTGCTGCTGTAAAAGCTTTGTAATTTGCTGTGGATGAAGTATGTCATTCTGGATTTTCACACAGTGGGTGATGCTCGGTCACTGCTGTGGCAAGAACGCTTGAAAAATTATTTTGGTGGCCCACGCCTTTTTTTACATTTTTTTTTTTTTATTGATGCCGTAGTCTAAATTATGATAACCTAATTCCCCTCCAGTGGTTAGTCAGTACCTATCTCTATGCCCAAAAGAACTCAGAACTCCCTGAAATTAACCGTCTTTGGTGGTTGGTGCACATTTTAAAATGATCTCTTTTTGCACATAGCTGGTCTGAATTTCTTAGCAGTCCTCTGTGCCTGTCAAACAGAGGTCACATGATATCATTACAGTGGAGTGATGGAAAAAATGAATCATGGCTGGCAGCAAGGCTGGTGGAGAAGTCCTTTGATAGAAGGAAGGAAGTAGTGTGCTCATCGATGAGGTGCACTCTAAATGAGGAACATATCAAATGTCAACTGTCTGCAATGCATAAAACATAAAAGTTTGCCTCCCACTTTTCTGTCAGCATGAAAGCGTGGAGCTTCAGAAGGACCACACAGCACTGCCGCGTCAAAGCTGTAAAACGTCATCAAAAATACATGGGCAAACATGAGAAAATACGATCGAGCAGAGATTCTGCAAAAAGACACGCGCCTTTTTAAATGTGTTGGACAGTATTCTCATTGGAGGCCAACCCAGAAAAGGGACTGAGACCCCATCGGAGCTGAAGTGGACTCGTCCTTTTTCAAATGACGTGACTGTGTGGCTACAAAGAGAACCAACTCCCTTTTCCGCTTAAGATTGTTCACAACGGGCTGCACTGAAAACCCCTTAAAATAGCCTGTGGCAAATGTAAAATACGGAAGGAACAGCGACAGAATTGTGCAAAAAAAGAGTAAGGACTGGTCACATACTCCTTTAAACTTGTTTTATTTCCTGTTTTTTGATTTCCTGAAGCCAATCTGCGCGGCGAGCGTTTCACACACTGTCTAGGTGACCTTTGGCTTCAATGCAGAACATCCCTCTCCCTGAAATACACCGTGCATATCAAAACGTTCCGCGAGGAGCTTCTCCAGGCCTCGCCTCAAGGAGATAATGTCCGACCAGCGCCGCCGTATTGCAGAGGCAGCTTTTCTCCGTCAGGTTCAGGAGGAGTGTGGTCGTTTGTCAGTATGGAGGAAGACGTTTGGTGCTTAATTCTGCATTCAGATTGAGTTTCCGCTTCGGCTTTTACTGGCTCCCTCAGCGTATCGGCCGAGTTCAGCTTCCCTGTTTGATGTCACATTTGCGATGTTTTCCTCCTATTATCTGTTTTGCCCCCCGCTGTTCTCCACCTGTCAAGCACTATACAGAGTAACCTGTAGAATGAAAATGTTGAAAGCATATAAGCAACAAAAGAGGCTACTACATGTGTGATTTTTTTTTTTTCCAGGTATTTCTCTAACCTATTAATTCTTTGCAACTGTGTCTGCAGGAGGAGACTTCCTACAACAATGGCAAGGCCACCCATAAGATCACTGTGACACCCAGGGTGAACCTGACTGTGTCCTGTATCGTCAGCAACAGGCTGGGCGAAGATTTCAAGACCATCAATGTGTCCTCTGGTAGGTCACCGCGTGCACACACTGCAGGCAGCTCGGCTAAGGCTTTGATGTGTCCTGGTCAACTGTGTTTAATCAACCTGAAACTGAGGAAACTCCGTCAAAGCAGATCGATTCAGGGCTCACCATTAACCCTCTCGGTGGACGCAGCTGTTTTTTTTTGTTTGACAGGGTCTGTCACTTGGCGGTTCTGCCTCTAGTTTATCGAATGAAAGTTGCAGAGAACCGGGGAGTGGGCGCTCGCCATGCAGAACTGCGGCTCACCGAGCAGAATAACGCTGGTCAGGAAACGACCAAGTGTGCAAATCTGATTTGCTTTTGATGATTGATGACGGCTGATAGTTCAGCCGTGTCAAGCTATCTTGTTGAGCGGCCACACGTCGACTGCTTCTCCCTGGCCGCCGGGCTCTATAGGAGATAAATGGATTTCTGCTTACTTGTTGATCATGTTGCTCAGCGTGAGCACATGGTTAGAGGGCAACTTCCCAGCAGCTTGCAGCTACAGCTAGATTACTGCGGACTCATTTCAATACCGACTACTCAGTATTAGACTGCAGTCCCATTTCTCTCACACAAGAAGGAGGTATATTAAACAAGCTGCCGTCTAAATAAAGCAAACATCAGTGCCAAGTCTCTCTGCAGTTAAAAGGGCAGTTTGGGTGTGAGCTTTATTTTCTTTTATGTCCCACCCATAAGATAAGATAAAACTTTAATGATCTGCAAAGGGAATTGGGTCATTGCAGCAGCATAAAGTAATAGGCTATAGCAAAGTAAATAGAATATAAACAAGAAAAACACAAATGTGGGGCACTGGAAGACAACACAATAGCAATTGCAGCACAACAGCATCCGAAACGGAAGTATCGCACACAAAATATGAAAAGAAACATACTACATCGATCAGGGTGTGGAAACTGCATGAAAATCTACCAGCAACATGAAACAGGTGGAGAAAATAAAGGCAGGAATTATTAAAATGGCGGTGAAAGCTGTTGCAAATAGAGTTATCGTCTTCCACGACGGCAGCAGCGTCGCCGTGGACAGCCGCCGCCGAAAACCAGACACAGCAACGCGGCATTAGGTTATGATCGGGTGGAATTCAGGGAAGTGATTCGGGAGTGGTGTCTGAGTCGTAAACCTCCATCACGGCAGCATTACACGAGGCTTCGGGCCACTCCAGTGCTGCCAAAACAGCTTAAAGGAAAATGCTATTCTTATTGAGTTGTTTTGCACAGCTCTCTGCAATTCTTTACCACTTCAGACCCACACAGAATGTCACTCATTGCAGATGTAAGAGCAGTTATGCAATACCCAATTTCATCCCCTCTGCCAGGGAATATAAGGGCATAACAAGAATCAGAGTAGTGCTATAATAGACTTGTGAGTGTCAGTAATATATGGCGGTGTCTGGTACTTTATGTGCTTTTTCCTTTTAAAGAGCTCCAAATTTAATTGTAGTTGTTTTTTACTCATCTGTTTTTCTTTTTCCAATTATTTTTAATCACATAAAACGTTCACATCAGAGAGCATTCGAGACCAGTGGCCCCTCTATCCTGATACTTTAGTGATGCACATGCCTAATAATTTATCACAGCAACCCAACGATAATATTTTGTGAATTTATTCCTCCACTTTGTCCCCGCAAATTTACATCAGGCTCGGAAGTTTTGCTTGTAAATCATATTAGGTGCAGTGACTTTGCAATACAATACGGTTTAGTAAATTGATACCCATGAATGAACAACAATTATAGACTCTACAACCTTTGAATGTGTCAAGACTTTTAAGTTGGTGTTTTTCTTTTCTTTTTTTTTGAACATACTCTGTAATTGTTTTCCTCCGTTTTACACAAAAGCGCTTAAGCTGTTATCTGAAGTCGTCGTTTTCCAAGCCAAACTGCATTTCTACACTGCACGCAACTAAATATTTACATGTCTGCCGTCCGTACGCGCCAGTGTAACAAAATCCATACAGTACGCCGGCTCTGAAAGCTTGTTGGGAAAAGAAAAAGAAGAAGAAGAAGAAATAGCCGCAAAAACAAAAATCGAAGAGTATGTAATGAAAGGCTGGGACTGTCAAAGGCTAATGCTGAATGCAACAGCAGTGTCCTTTCATTTCATGCATACATGCTGTGCCATTGCTGTTTCTCTTCATTCCCTCTCTCTGTCTGTGATAATCCCCCTCTCCTTTGTCTCTCCTCCTCCTTCACTATCTCCCGGGTTTGGCTGGATTTCTTATTTGTCGGGGTGCTAAACCTGTCTTGCCTTTTTTCCCTCCTGTCTAAGAGCCACACTGCCTGGCATATGCTCTGAAAGCATGGTAAATTGTTGCTTTTAGAAGGTGTTGTTGCTTTCCTCCTGCTGAGGTTCAATTTGCTTGTTGCGGGGCACAATCACAAAACTTTTGATTTTGTTTTGTGAGGCTGCAGCCGGCTCGATTTTCTTTACTTTTCAGGGTTGAACTGCCCAGTGTAGTCCTTTTGGCCATTACTTTTAAGCATTAATATGTTTTATTTGCCTTTAATGCTTTATTATTTCTAATTTCTTTTGTACCTTTGGTTGTAAGCAGTACAATGTGTATGATTTATTTGTCTTTTAAGTTGTATGATTTCTAATTTTATTATGTTTGATTTCAGTTTTTATGGACAATACAGAGTTCAAAGGTAAGCTATTTTTTTTTCTTTTCCTTTTGACACATTTTTGTCACTTTCCAGTTATTTGTCGGGTCTCAGTTGACAATCGATCGGTTGCCCCCGAGGGTATCAGGTTACGTGCTGAGGCGAAACCTACATGGTAGCGTGGAAAATGTTGAAACGAGGAAATTGTCGTCCTGTTTGGATTCTCTGATTTCACCCCCCTGCATCATCTCATTACCCCCGCTTTGTGTGTGAGCCGACCCATATCCGCACCCCATCAGCCTACATGTAGATAAAGTGCACCGTTGTACGACCGCGCGCTCCTGCACATTGCTGCGGTCCAAAGGCCGGGTCCCTACGCGACTGAGCTTTCACAGGCAGCTCATTAAGATTAAAGGATTATCATAAAGGTTATTAGGCGCCAGGTTTTTGGGAGACCGTCCCGTCGGTCAGCTTATCTGTTGAAGTGACGAGAACCAAGACTCACAAGTCAGCCGCATGGCCCCTGGTTAGACGAGCGCATCCGGAGCCCCATGCCGACGCCGCGCTGACTGACAGCTGGTGACAGGCATTATGCAAAGCAAGAGGACTGACCTTTAACAAATAAAAGGCTGATAGCTGATGGTCATTTTCCTTTTATGGCCCGTGTTTTCATACATTTACACTGAAAGATGAGCCATCATTACCTCGGCACAGCTTGCATGTCGTCAGGTTTATTTCTGGAACCATGTATTCGTTTGCTGGACAGTGACTTTATTATTTCTGCGAGTTAAGAACACTATTTTCATCTGATTTGGTTAAAGCAAAATTTAACTTGGATCGTGTTGGGTTGCATCGTCGCCTGGGTGTCATATGAGTCCACATGATGAAATGCACCGTGCTGCCGTGGGCTGCTCATCTGCAATACTGGATTTCAATGTTTCCATTCACTTCCGTAGCGAAACGGCTCCCAAAATAACACTTAGCGCATAAAAAAACAAAAAAACAAAGTGGATTATGCAAATATAAGAAACAAGAAGTCTTGGTTTCCATTAATTTTAGGGAATTAAATGTTTCTTTCCTTGTTTTTTTCCCATTTGAATTGGAAAGTAGATCTGGCAGTGAGTGCAGAAAACTTCCACATGGTATCCTTGCGCCAGAAAGAAAGGACCTGCACGTGCTTTAACAAATAATTGAAATTACACACAAAAAAATTGGGCTCTTGTTGCAAAGTTTTACATTGATTTACCGTGTAGCTTCAGAGCCACAAGTCCTCACCAATGTTCAACACGGTGCGCGCTCACATGGTGCACCCAAAGGCACATGAGCGCTTTTGGAGTCTTTGTTCTCATCACAATACAACTAAGCTGAGCAACGAGACCGTCATCCAAAAGCTCAGTGTGTACTTCTACACGACTGCTGTTTGAAAGTGTGTGTGTGTGTGTGTGTCCCTCAGCTGATGTGAGTCACGTTGTTTGTCCTGCAGGGTCTCAGGAGGACGGCCAGGACCAGGCGACGCTCATCGTGGGCGTCGTGGTGGGGCTCCTCATCGCTGCAGGACTCGTGGGCCTCATCTACTGGCTCTACATGAGGAACTCAAGGTGCACAAATACACACACACACACACACACAAACAAACAAACACACATTTACATTTGACACTGAAATGTAAACACATTTATGCATGAGAGCCTAAAGAAGTCTCACAGTAACGTACAGTAAATAAGCTTCGGTTCCTAAATCCCATTACAAGCAAGAGTCAAAGTAACAAATTACACACACTCTCCATACTGAGGAGGCTCTGTGTGTATTTCTACTTATTTGAGTATTTTTGAAGGGAGTCATTTTTACTTTTAGTCGTTTTGACCGAATAATTCTCATCAGCGAGCGACTACATGTGGTGGACTCCAATTATGTGGCGATTACATTCCTGCACCACAAATTGGATTATGTGACAGTAACATGAATTAAGTTTTGATTTTTTATTTTTTGCATCCTTTTAGCATAGTGAGGGCAAATGTAATTGTAAGAATGCACGCTGGAAATAACACGATGGCTGCGTACAGATGGCAGGACACAATCGCAGGCACATCAAAAAGAATCTTTACCACCACCAATTTTACTTTTACTCAAGCAAAACAGAAGCAGAGTTACAATACTTCTGCTTGAGTATGACGCTTTTGTACTCTTCCTAAACACTCAGCCAAAATGCATGATGCGCAGCTGGTATAGAGGTGAGCATGTATTATGGTAAAGAAGGAAACAGATGAAGAGGCAAGCTGAAAAAAATTTCCGAGCACGTAACAGAGGAAGATTCGGGAAGACGTGGAGGTGATTCAGGTGGAGACAGGCGGAACGTGACATGTATTTATTGACGAGATGAGTCTCCAGCCCATGATGGGGTGACTTTGTTGTCCGGATTGGGGTGAGGAGGTCGTGCTGCAGCAGAGGTGCATCACTCTGTAAAAATTTTATGTCCACTACAGACAAGGAAGCTGGAAAACCGGAGAGAAGGAGGTGGGAACGTCCGAGGAGAGCAAGAAGCTAGAGGAGAACAATCACAACGTCTAAAGACGGCCAGGCTCTGCTCAGGGACGACAAGGTAGGCGGATAGTGATGCCTCAACACTCATCACATACAAATACACACACACACACACACACACACGGTCAAAATTATGTTGCATGCATCAGAGAAGAGCGAACAGCGGTGAAGGGCAGGAAAACACACACACGGTTCAGAGCAGGAAGAGGTGGAGTCGCTGCGACTGAGCTCCCATTACCATAAGACAAGTTTGGATGTTAAAGTGTTTGGAAAATTACAGTTAGAGGCAGGCTGCCATTATGAAAAAAACTGATACATGTCAAAATATGACTGAATATATACTCATGAATAATATTACCCCGGCAAGCTGCTGCAAAATACAGATAAATACTATATATTCATGAATAATGCATCCCGGGATGAGCTCAGATACTCCTCGGTAAATGTATGTATCTAAGCGCTTTGAAATGCATGAAGAACACCTGTGACACCGTCGATTTCTGTAATGTTGACCCACATCTCCTCTATGTAATGTACACACATGGTTAACATGTAATGTGTATCGAGGTGCTTTGGTCTCGCTCACCTGTGACTCTCGAATAAAGCAGGAATGCCCCCCAAAAAATCTTATATTTCATATATTTCAATTCAGGAAAATACTCCACAATAAAGGGGTCGCGCTTGTAGAGTTTTAATCTTTTTTTTTACTGCACTGAAATGTTTTCGGCTCAGCAGCCCTCATCCTCGACGAGCAAGTGAGGGCCACATCAGCAGTTCATCAGAAAGTTCAACTTACAAATATACTAACTCCTCATACATAAATATAATATAAACGTCATGCAAATACATATACAAGGATACAAGGAAGTTTATTTGTCATTATACAATAGGTTGTATAGTGAAATTAAAATGTGGTTCCCTCTTGATAGATAAATGAATAAAGAAAAATCTATCAAATGACAAACAAATAAGAAAACAAAAATATATAAAAAAATATATATGTATGTATAAATGAAAATAAAGTCACAGAACCAAAATAGTAGTAGTAGAA
>OMLB01013601.1:1738-21552 GCA_900302555.1 Myripristis jacobus
ATTTAAACAACAGCATGAGCTTCAAGTGTGAACTCAGCTTGACCCTGCTGTGTGGGAGATTAAGGGGGACGAAAGTGTGAAACAGCTTTTTAAACTCCATCAGGACACAGACTGAATCTCTTGTCTGTGTCACGCAGAGAAGACAGAAAGTGCCCTGTTAGAGAGGCCAGCATGGTTACAGGCTGTTTGTGTGTGACTGTGATTGTGTGTGTGTGTGTGTGTGTGAGAGAGAGAGAGATAAAGACAGATTAAAATAGCGTTTCAACTTCCTCACAATCACTTTAAGTTGCATCATCACAGTCATATTTACAGCTGCCGTGAAATTAATTTAAAGCAACATTTCATTTAGGAGTTCAAGAGTTTAGCTCCGCTTTCTTAGTCTCACTCAGACAGTCAAAAAAATTAGGACTCTTCACAAGAAATTCAGGTTAAGTTGATGATTCACTTTGTGTCACATTCAGGAGTCTCACCAAAGCCATTTACTGATATTAACAGCGAATAAAAAATGACAGCTCATGAACATCTTGTTAAGGTATGTGTGCTCAAAAGTTGCAAAGAATTTCAGCATTTAATGGGTCACACAGATTGTGTCAATTGTATTTGTGTTGTGACCTTTCTGTAATCAGGTCAAATGTTATAGCACTTTTAATACTTTGAGAATAGAGGTTGTTATAAAACTATTGCCTGAAACCTCAATGGAAGTGAGGCCAAAAGGAGGTTGGCCATAACCTAGACCTGCCATAAGGGCACGAGCTGTTAAGAGCCAGTATAATTAACACCTTGTTAACTTTACAACACACAAGAGAGCTGGCGAGGGGTGCTCCTGTCTTCATGTGTTTGTGTGTGTGTGTACATGACAGCTTGTTTGTTAGAATGTAAGGATTTGATGTGTGCATTTTCAGTTTCCCTGTAGGTGTGCTACAGAAGCCACAAGGGGCAAAAAGCTCACACCCATACAATCTCCTCGGTCAGACACAACAGAAAAACTCCAATCAGGATGACAAAAATAACCAATATTATATCTGCAATTGCATTTACCATGCCACAGGCGCTTGGCCTACTGTAGGCACATACATGTTTTCTAGGGTTGGCCCCAGTGGTAAGGAAACACGTACTGTAACTGGCAGTGTCAGTGCCGACCATCAACCATCAGCATCGCAGAAAACAATCCAGCTGTACTTACCTTCTGTGGTGTCCTCACATGTGGCCTGGTTGAAGTTTTCATAGGAGTCCCAGCGGATCAGGGGATCTTGGGTATTGTAGTCCACAGAGACACTGGGCCCGTTTTCCAGGTGGCCCATACCTTGACCAAAAATACAAAGAGTCCAGACAAAAGGTGAATGTCTTTAAATCATGACACACTTTCCGAGCCCACACTAATCTGAGTCTGAGTGTGTCTACATCAGCTAGTCATCATTTACATCAACATTTAAAGGAATACTCCCACCTTTTGGGCAAAAGAGACCCATTTTCTGACTTACCCACACTGAGATAAGATGTTTGATACCATTTTCACCTCTGTACGTGCAGTGCTTTAGTTCTTATGGGTAGCATTTTGTGTTGGCTTAGAATAAAGACTTGCAGTCTATGGGAGTCATTAGCGTGGCAACAAAAACAAAAAACAAAAAAAACAACAACAACCAAGAATCATTTCAGGAGAAGTTAGATGGTGGAATGTGATCCAGGCACCCCTGAGGGTATAGGTAGATCTGGCAGAAAGTAACTTCTCCTAAAACAACTCTCTCTCTTTTTTTTAAAATTCCAATATTGTGTAAACAAAACTGCTAAGCCAACAAAAAATGCTACCCATAGGGACCAAGCCACTGAACATACATAAGTTGGAAAAGGGCCGAAAACGTTGGAGTATCAGTAGTAGTTACGGTTAAACCTCACCCTTGATAGAAGCTGATAAGTCGTTGACTTGTAGTTAAACAAGCAGAATCAGAATCAGTGATGTGAGCCACTGAGTTGTAGGCCATACAAACCAAATCTGCTCTATGAAGAAAACTCTAATTAATACTGAGTCTGAGCTCCTCATAATATTTCACCTCATATTCAACCCTAATTGTCATTAGATTCCTTTATAATAGATCTGAGTCAAAAGTGCATATGTTAAATCAGATTTGCTTTGTTGTGTGTTTCAGGCCTCCTCACTTGGGTAATCATGTTAAAAGTAATTGTGCAGGGTTGGAGCAAGTGTGGTACACAATTTGCTAGGCTTGATTCATTAGCTTGTAAAAGACCACAACAAAGTGCGTGGATTTGACAAACACAGTCCACATCTTGAGTGGTCTGCCATGTGTGTCTTTAGACTGTGCACCAGAAATATAAAAGTGATAAAAAAAAGTAAACTGTCTAGAAAATGACAGTGAACTCATAAAACTCTACACAATTCTTACCATGTATTTTCTCTGGTCCAAAGGAGAAAACAAACTCCACTTTCCCATATTCTGGAAACCTGTCATCTGTGTATGGGAAATTAAAAATATATATAAAAATTAAAATTAAAATTAAAAAACAGCTCAGTCCTCAATTTATTGCAAGACAAAAAAAAATGTAATTTTGATCCTTAAGGGGAAATTGGGCCATTGTAAGATAAAGGAATATGATATAGATACCAACACAGTATCAAAAAAATATTGAATATTAAAGATACAATACCCTTAACATGACTATAAATAATTCTTTCTATATTTTATATGCAGTTTACAGATTTACAAATTTGTTTTGAATTTGCAATGTGCATAACTTGTTATTCACACCAGGTTTACAGAGCCAATGTACAAATTTGCACTTGATGTATACAGATTATAAATTCAGTCACTGCAGACATTCTGAAAACTCTCACCTTTGAACGTCTCATCAAGCTCCTCTTTTCCAAAAACGACCCCCAGGTCGTGAACAGCGCAGGTGTGGAACTGCACCCGGAATATCACATCTCGGGAGGGGCTACGGTGGCGCTTGTGGTAGCACTTGAGCTGGAGGATGATAACCACTAGGTGAGACTCGACCAATTATAGAAGCAGCAATTCAAGATGCAGAGGTGTGCACTGTCCAAGCTGAAAATAACAGTTTCTCCTTGAGATGTGACTTCTTAATAAGATTTGTGCCTACTGTTGGGGGGAAAAGTGTAACATTTCCATGAAAAATAGACTGCAATGTCAAATCATTTCCCCAGCTTAACTCGTATCTGTTGTATGTTTGCACACTCAGGGTATCAAGTAGCACAATATGAAATGATCTTGGTGAAACATGGGCCAGAAACATGCCACCTTGATTCATAGGCAGTCCTTTCACTGCATTGGCTCAGCGCTAGAGAAAGCATTTAAGATTCTTTATATATAGCCCTGTAAATGTAGGGCCTGACTCTCTGCACACAAGCATTATTATCCAAACTGTTTCTATCAACACAAGGGCTTTAAAAAGCACCACTAAAACCTCATAAAGGAAAACCTTCACTCTCC
Source organism: Myripristis jacobus (assembly GCA_900302555.1). Lineage (NCBI taxonomy): Eukaryota > Metazoa > Chordata > Actinopteri > Holocentriformes > Holocentridae > Myripristis > Myripristis jacobus. The sequence continues at coordinate 5,203 of OMLB01013601.1, forward strand.
CCCCTGCTGCTCCATGATGGGATGCCTGGACCATTTTTTTTACAAGGACCTCACATTTACAGGTACTAAAGGAATATACATTTACCTTCCACCCAAGCAACACATTGCCCACAAACTGTGGCTGCCAGGAATAAAAATGTGACTTAAGCTCAAAAACATCCCACTCCATTTCAGCAAGCAGCAAGCCTCATGTACCTGAATGACACGGTCTTCCTTCTTCTATTGTTTGTTGCAAGGTCAGAAAATAAAAGCTGGTGGAATCACCGATGAACTGAGGCTTGGGTCAAATAGCATTTGCTTTTTATGGTTTGCTTTGAGCTATAAAAATAGAGTCTACCACACAGGATAACATAGGAAACAATAGATGGTACCAAGAAAGTGAAGTTGTTATCCCTTTCTCTGACTGACAAATTACCCAGCACTATGTGAGCTGCTCTGGTGCAATAAACCGCACCCACCTGCTACCAAGTGCAGGTAAAAACTACACATTTTTGATTACATTTTTTGACCAAAGTCTGATTGACTTGCCTTTCACAAATACAGCAGCAGCTATTTGCTGGGGAAGAAGAGACCAGGATATCTTGGATTGACAAATCCAAACAAACAAGTCCGGGGACGAGGAAGAGAGGAAAGCTCAGTAAAATGTCCAGTGGCTTAGTGTGGCTTTCTGGGATAGTGTATACCTCCCACTGAGGGGTCTGTTTCATGAGCAAAAACAATGCTCATGAGCCAAGAACAAAAAATAGAAGAAAGAAAACATACAATTTAGGCGTATGTCTTGCCTTTCGAGCCCCAAAACACTCCCTGCCAATATTAGCGAAACATCATAAACAGTCTCCAGTTTCAAACATAGACTCAAAACTCGCCTCTTTCACTCAACCTTCCCTTGCCCCTTCAACTCATTAGTGCATAGATTATCTTTATTATATATGTCAGTTTGCTTTACTTGTTTCTGCTTAAAATACGTAACATATCTGTCAACAATAAATATCTGTCTTTAATTCAACATGAAAGTAATGTATTTTTGGCAGTCGTATAATCCACATAAGCATATAACTATATATAATACAAAGCATATCAATGCAGAAGCACGGTCAGTGATGACTAAGATCTCTTCCGTTTTGCCATTTTGTGTTATCTCAGTGATAACAAGCATCAGCAGCCAGACGCTCAGTCAGCTGATGCATTCAGCAGAATCCATTAGTCCTCTCTTACATAAAGGATGAGATATGAGCTCAGCTTTGGGGGCCAAAACGGAACGTCCTCAAGCATAAGTGCTGCTTTGAAACTCTCCGTGCTGAAATTATGAGCTCTAAGGACGTAGCGAGGATAACATTGTGGTCTGAATGACACAGCATAAGCGGAGGCTTTGCTGATGCGTGCAGTTCTTCTGCTTGAGCTGGGTGCCAAAATCATCGAACAGAAAGCGGAGGTGCTCACTTCTTGGCGGAGGTTTATGTTCCGATACTTTTCTATTCATTTAAGATGTGCTAATGGAACAAGTATGTCTTTATTTCATAAAAAAAAACATCACTCCACCAACCCCCATTCACCCCTAACGAAGTGAAAAGATCTCTTAAAAGTATTAAAATAGCTGTTTGACATTGCTTGCCTTTCAACAGTTCTGTCACATTTAAATACTACCTTGTACATCCCAAACGCTCCTGGAGAGGAAGTACACTCAGCTGCCATTTTGACATAATATTTTACAGCAAACATATTGTGTGCTAATGAGGGTCTTTAAACCCAAGTATAGGACTCATGCCAAACTGTCTTCCCCCCAGTTTTTATAGCCCTATTTACTCTGCGAATGGAGACTATAAACTGATACAGGACAGGCATTGCTGTACATGGACCCAAAGTGGGTTGGTTAAAGCCAACAGGATTCCCTCAGTACTAGTTAATAACACAGGTCAACTTATGCCCTGTATATTTCTAACACTATTTTCACTGGAGTTGCATGCTACTGTGCTAATAATCAACTATTGGCCACTAAATTTCTATTTTGATGTTTCTGAAAGGCCTCAAATTGAAAAATCTCCCCAGTGATCTAACAAAAAACATACTCCAACTTTTAGGAGGCTCTAACTAATAGGAAATTCTTGGTAAGCTAGGAAAATTTTAATTAAAACTCTAATAAAACACATAGCAAAGCTCATTCTTCATGCTGTCCTTATTGGAGTATCATCAGGGGGCCATGCTTACCAAGATGTCTCCTTTCAGGAGAAGACCAGGCTCAATGGTGATGCAGATGCTCGTCTGGCTGTCACCTTGGACATTGCTGCAAAGAAAATCAACAATGTTTTAGATAACAGTCATCCCCTGATCACAATTGTGTTGAACACTGAAAAAGTATCATCAAAAAAAATGCCAAAATAAGATACTGTTCTGTTGCATCAGTTTCAACCCCCCCAAAAACCATGCACCCGCTTTTTGATGTTGCTTTTCTAGGCATAGCCATTCACTTGTGATCAGTGGGTTGCATGATCATCTGTTAACAATCCCTTAGTGGCTTTAACAGTGGTCATAACAAAGCCTAACTCTGGATTGCAGTGGGCTTATTTGGGGGGTATTAGTGTCTACATGATTGTCTAACTGGGAGAGTAGGATCAAAAGATGGAGGGTGCTAATAGGGGGCACATGAGAAAAAGAGCGAAGGAATGCAGTTTGGGGCCTTAAGGGGTTCATAGTCTGGAAATATATGCGCACTGATGTTTCACATGTCCAGTTATTGTGCATGCCGTCAAGTAAATGCGTATGGGATGGGCATATACTATACACTCATGACCTAGCATCATCATATCATGTGAAAACATCAGAACGCCAGCAAGACAGCATTCTTGACAAATCTCTGCTGCTCAGAGCAGATTTCTTTAGTAAGTGTCCATATCTCTTTGAACTGACAGCCATGTTGAAAAAACACATGTACACAGGGTAAAAAATAATTAAAGACATAATTTTTTGTAACAACAATTTTCTTGATTCTTGGGAAAACAGCTTGCATACTTCTGCTTCAGGATCAAATTCTGCATTACATGTCCAAGAAGTCTACTTGAGATGAAAATTGGAAAAAAATGTGACTCCGTATAATGTTTGCAGTTCACACTGTGATAAAAAACAAAATCAGATGTGTCACATGTGAAGAGAAACAAACTGTGACTTGTTATTCTCTCAGCTGCAGTGTGGATGCAGCCGAGCACCCATCTGAGGGCACTGCTGCTCTCCTCTCCAAGCCTCTCTTCCAACCCCTCTTTTCTTCCCAAAACAAAGCCAGAAAGCCAGACAATCTATTGTTTCCTGTCTGGTCCTGGGAAACTGTGGCAGTCCTGTGGCAGAAAAACCCCGGGGCATCCACACAGATGCCTGCTTGCCTGCCCGTTTGGCTCTCCTGTCCCAAATAACACTAGAACTGATTGCAGGATCTAAAGCACGGAAACAAGAGCTGCAGCTGTGGAGGTTAGCTAAATAAAATAATGTGTGGCAAGCGCACAGTGTAAACTGGCAAGAGGGATGATGTGTGTGTATTTTTGGGGGGCCGGGGAGTTGGGGGAGAGGTTATAAAGGAAAATCAGGGTTTTTATTATTGAGCCATTAAGAGCTCACTATCCCTGAAATCTTGTAAAAGCGTTTGACTGTGTTTTAAGACTTACTAGATCCCAGATGTGTAGACGGGCTGCATGGCCTGGTAGATTTTGAGAAAAGGACGGCAACCTGGAAAATGATCATATGAAGCTGATTAGATACTAGAAAATGTGGGTGTGTGATGTGCATGAGCATATGACGGTTACCTCCTTTGGACTCAAAGTTGGGGATGCCGTGCATGATGACGTGGTGAAGGAACAGAGGCTTGTTGTTGATCTTGATGTGTCCCGAGAGCAAACCACTGAAATACTGCACATACCTGAGAGAGGCAGAGGGAGAGAAGAGGTCACATCAGATTGTGAGAGGATTCTTACTGTTTCACAACAAAGGGATGAAGGTCTTCTGTGTACATTACAATAAAGAGACACAAGCTCAGGCTGTGACCTCCAGCAAGAAGAGCGGTGGCTGGCGCCTCGTCTGCCACACTGAAACAGCCAAGCGTTAGATGAAAACATTTTGTTATTATTATTAGGCCATGTGTTTTGTTGACAATACAGCACATAAACATAACAGCCGGCACAGCAATGTTTTTCCTTAATCTGCTGTCTTGGCACTGTCATCGTGTCCCTTGCACAACTTGGCCTGCAATGTTAGTAGTGCAGAGTATTACAGTGCATTCATTTATGTATTCAAATGACTTTTTATAGTAACTAGTTAATTACTTAAGGCACTAGTTATTTGTATCCTGAAATGTCTTATTAGTTAGTATCTTATTAACTTAACACCTTGTTGGTATTATTAGTCTTATTTCTCTCTCATATTGCCATATTTTTGTAACTGTAGTTGGAAAAAGTGTTAACCCTGATGCTTCTTGTGCAGACAACAAGCTGCTGATATAAAAAAAAGTGTAATCTAATTATGCATTGAACAAGAACAAGAGGTGATTTTTTTTTTTTAAATGGAGCAATAGTCCTGCATTGCATATTAACGCACATAGCAGCACAAGCCATGTTTTCATGCGTGTAATTTAGTACTTTTGTGTGTAATACAAAAGTACTAAATTCGGAGGAAAGGTTTATTTATAATGTACATAGTTACTTTTTCAGGTACGAACAAGCAACACAACACTGATGATACATTTGAATTTCTATTGCTGATCTTAATCAATTGTTGGCCACCAAAACCATCAGATAAATGGTGAAATCTAAAAGTGGATGTAAAATGTGGCTTGCAAGTAAAGACTGGTCTGTCAATATGTTTGCATTAGCCACCACAGTCTTTTTTCTGCCAGTGGCTTAACAGTGCCAACTACAGAGGGCAATCTGTCTTTCTCATAGTGGCAAGCACTTACTCGGTCGAAAGACACTCCTCAAGGTAGCAACTGGCTCTTTATTTCAGTTGTATAAACACAACACAACAATTAAAATAAGTTAATGCAAATATTTCCTAATGAAATGATTAGTAATATACTAGTCAACTGATTTCTTAGTAGACCTGAACCAAAGCAGCAACTATAAATCATTCCTATGACTTATTTTGTAGTGAACTGGAGCACCATGTGATTGGGGTTTACCATAATAGAACAATTTAAATAGTGTCAAATATGATATGAATTAAGTCCATTTGATATCTAAACCAGGACAAATAAACTATACAAATAAACCGCAAATACTATTTGCTCTCAGTCTGGTTCCTATGTTGTTCCTTCACTTGCTCTTTACAGCTGTTTCTTGAGATTAGAGGCTTTATATGCACACTTCTTCTGATTATTGTGAGTTGCTCTAGACAGGAGTCTCCAACAAATGCCCTTATTGTAAATGTAGAGTTAGAGTTCTTGTGAGGGCTGAGATGTAATATGAGAGAGTTCAGTCTGAAGTCAAACTCATCCTTTAAACAGGAATTGAGGGATGACTGACCTTTTCTGTGATGGCTGCCCCACAGGAAGTACTTTGTCTTCATAAAAGCGCTTCATGGCAAACCTGTCCAGGGCCTGGTCAGCACTGCATTCAACAGGAATATATGGTTAGCATGCATACTGATTTTTTCTATTCACTGCACATTTAATCCCACTCTTGTACTTATATATGGAACCTAATAATAGTCAATAGTCGACAGTTTGACTTCCCAGGGAATAGACAGTTAAACGTTTCCATGGCCAACAGGCATGCTATCAGAAAAAAGAGGCAGAGTGAACTCATGTGACTCAGGCGGGTCCTCTGTTTGTTAAACGGTTTAGATCTCCACAGAGAAAAAAATGCCCATCTATTTTGGCATCACTGACAACAAATCTAATAAAGCAAAGCAAAATGACAATCCATCACTGTTATGCTAAAGAAAAGGTATAATTCTAAGTCGTAATTTGAGTCTTAAGACACACCATGTATTTTTTAGCCTTACAGTATCCGTTCCTTTGAATGAACTCCTTACTTTGTGCTCAAAATTATTTTCTCAAAAACTTTTCGTCAGACTCTTCTTGTTGTTCTTCAGTCTTGTGCTCCCCTCCCCTCCTCCCCCTGTTGCTCATCTCTCCGTCTCGTCTTTGGATGTGGGCTGCAGTCTTGTGATGAGCAACATGGGCTTATCTTGTCTTGCCCCTCATCTCTACCCCTCATTTAGTCTCATTCTGTCTGTTTTTTTTTCTCCAGGTCTATCCTGCTATCTCTAGAAAAATATTTCTTCAACACGACATTGAGAAGTACTGATAAACTCTCATGACTTTCTATCTTCTCTCATGGTTTACTGTGATTCAGCCCTCCATTACTGTGGTGGTAAGTATACACACCTACCTGGCAGATATGTTGCTGTAATGCATGTATGCTGCCACCACCACTCCGGTTCGGCCACGGTTGCCCTGAAAAGAGATCAGCCAGTTGCAATAAACCACACGAAACAGATTTTGCCTAGCAGCCACACGGAATTGTGTTAAAGACAAAGATTTATTTATTATTTATTTGTATTTTTATGCTTTGGATATTGGACATGTATTTAAGGTGGTTACTAAATCTGTAGAAAGGGGGTAAATATTTGCTGCTAATTGGTATTTACTGCATAATACTGCTATTATGTTGCTGTGTCTTCATCATGGTGTTAATGTGAAGCTGAACAAGCTACAGTCCATTAACATGCTGATGTGTCACTAAAGCAACTGACTCTTGAATTACACTGATTTGACATATCTATCCATTTTTGAAACAAGCAGCACTGTGGAGAATGAGCGTGTTCCACATAACAAAAATCTTGGTCTCTTAAACAGCACGGAGCCCGCTGGAAATGATTTGTTGATATGTGGAAACCCAAAACGGACTACTTCCTTAGTGACCACCACAACTTCCAGCCCCACGCTCTCATCACCGGCATTGCTCAACTCAGAGAAAAATAACACCAGTTATCATAGCAACCACTTTGTTTACAGCTTCCCTGTGGGAACATCTTGGAGTGAGGCAGAGGGGGTTTAAGAGCCTAGGGTTAATGCTTGTGTTGCAAAACACAATTAAGGACACAGTTGGGTTAATGGAAAAAATGATTTTGTATTACCTTTGGGATTTTGGTCTTGCTGTAGTGTCTGGACATACAGTTTACAGTCTGTTTTGGTGTTCTTAGGTATCAGATAAGTGTGGCTCACCACAAGGGTGCAATGTACTGCAACTAAGTTTGGGCAATGATAGCAAAGTATTTGTCAACTGAGAGTGTAAACACACACCAAACAGGCAGAGTGTGTGTGTGGTGTGTTTCTCTCGTCTCTAATTAGTGTTTTTCAAACCTTCATCCAATGCAACCTAAGCCAAACAAACCCACCCATAAATGCACCTTGGCCGAAAATTAGTGTTACTCTCTGATGAATGTCACGAGTAGATTACCATTACAAACATTACACATGGACAAAGCAGCTGCAGCCTCAGGGAAGGGAGGGTCCTTAAAAGAGCCTGAGAGCACCATCTACTGTCCGGAGATGCTTCCTCCATTTTTGATATTTGTATGCTGGTAAAGAGAAAACAGTCATCCTTCGGGCTCACCTTGTTGTGTATGACCACCACATTGTGACTGTCTGCACTTAGCCAGGTGTCCATGGCCTTGCAGATGCTGCAGATTTTATCCAGGGCCGGAGCGTGATGGTCAGGCCAGCCGAAGTCCAACACCTGTGAGAGTAAGAGAGCAGAATATCTTTTTTGTTTACACCAAATTTTTCAGGGCATAGTTGACCAACGTAGGTCAGTTAAAAATCCTATTGTAAGGAGTACAAAGGAAAGAAGAGAAGAGAAGAGCAGAGAAGAGAAGAGATCAAGCAACAAGGCTTACCTTTGGATTGAGCTGGTTGATGTCATAACGCTTCTCACTGAGGTTGAAGAGCTGGGGAAGAAGCCAGTCAACAATATCAGTGTTTTGATCTGACTATTGTAATTTTTGGTCCTCATAAAAACATATCATATCCTATAGTGTGAATAGTTTCAGTAATAAACTTATTATTCATTTTATCTTGAAGATTTGATGCAAATATCTGCTTTCACCTCTGACTTCTGAAGGATGGTTCACATACAATAGGATCGTGGCACAGAATATATCTAAGCAGACATTGAATCTCGATTTAAACATTTTGCTTGTCATGGGTACTTAGAGTGTGGTTGCTCTACTGTCATCAGCATCTTTCAAAGGGAAATCTTTACCAGGTAGTTGTGGCCATGCTTGGAGCGCAGCATGGAGGCCACCTCCCGCAGGTTGGCAGCGTAGCTCTGCTCTTCCACACTGCTGGGGAAGGAGACGGAGATGATCCTCTCTGTGATGTAGACCAGGTCCACCTCGTAGCTTTCGTCCAGGGCCTGCAGCAGGCTCATGCTCCTGTGACACAGGTGGTATGAGAGATGTTTACTCTGGGTTTCAGTGACAATTATGGCTACACTAGACAGGTTTGCATGCTGGAGACCTCAAATGCCAGTGAAGGGTAACTGTGTGAAATGCACTGAAGCTTTCTAGCAGAGTTTCAGGAGCAGGGCCACATCTCAACTGCACCTCTTCCAGCATTCCTATAAACGGCTGATCTGTTATGATGTATATTAAAGGGATGAGGGAGGAAAAATATTTAATGTTGATGAGTCCAGCTTTCTTTGGACAGAGTACTTTGTCAACTGTTTCAAAGGTTGTATTTCACTCTTAGGCTTCAATCACATCCTGTGCAAGGAGATTTCCTGCCAGTGAGTTTAACTTGGTCAGCTGAGTGACTGTACATTTGCCCTGAATACTGATTTGCAAAATAACGACTGACATAGCAAACCACTGATCCGTACTTAATATCTGCCTCTGGGTACTTCTACCAACAGACATTCAGCAGAGCGTCCGACAGAGCATCCGACAGAGTGTCTGACAGAGCGTCCGACATCACACCACGAGTACTGACGTAAGCTTTTGTTGCAGCAGTTTGGCACATGACACAAACATAAGATGCCAAAAAGGTGTTGCTGTGGAACAACTGAAGTAGGAAGTAACATCTTTGTTATGGTGACCATCTTGAAATTTTGTCAGGCATAGCAACAGTAACTAAGGAGGGGTGGGAGTTAACAGAAATGTTGCAAACTGTCAACTATTGAGGGGATGGGATTCTCTTCTCTGCTGTAGATTCAGGCTAAGATGGATTTAGTAAAACATCTCTATGCTCCCTGGTACAGTTTTAAAGGGTTTCTACAGTAGGCGAATTTTTCATCAGTCCTGGACACTACTATTTTTCAAATTAGACAATTCTCTAATCTAGAAACCAAGGGATTCTCTACAGCCGGGAAAACCCAACCTGCTTGGCATAGACGACATCAATGTCACACAATTCGTACCAGTGCTTCAATATGGAAACACTGATTTCATTACATATTACATCTAAAATCATTTAATTAACTGCTTACAGATGTCACAGGACACATTATCTGGTTATATTTGACTGTTTTTGACTACAGTGGCTCGCCACAATCATCTCTTTCTTCTCAAGGTAGAAGGGTTATAATGAAGGAACATGCAGACCAATTGCTCAACAGAGTGAAAAGATACTGTCTGAAACCAGTGTTAAAGATGTCTTTCATGCAGGCAAAGACTAGAGCCAGACACAATTTAGAAGTGAAACGGCTTCCTGTGTTGTGTCACATGGGTTCAACACTGCTGTCCCCAACCTAACCTTAGAGGGCAAGCACCAGGTCCTGAGTTTGTTCAATTCCAATGGAAGGAGGTGTATCTGAGTATAAATCATGACTGATTCTTATGTCTCATGATCACTGGAGTGAAAACTGGACTTTCACAAGCCACTAATCTTCCCAACATGACATTAAACTGGAATTTTTCAGGTAGGACAAACAGCAAATAGGGAGAGAATCTGTTGGTTCTCCATGCTGATGAGACATTGCTAGGCAGAGAAAAAGCCGACCACACACACTTAGGAAACAGTGACTTCAGTTTTCATACCATTGGCATCAATGATAATGTATCATCTTCCTGTATTCAAGTATCTTTACTATGGCATTTTCTCAGCATGGGTCCACTTCCCAGTGTCAAATTATGAGATCCTATTCTTCACAGAATTAAAGGCTGCTGCTCTCGAGGAAGCCAAAGGGTGCCTTTGATCTGGATAAAGAATTGTTTTTACAGATGTCCCAGAAATACTGTTGAACTTCAGCTCGTTCCCCATCAGAAAAATCAAGTTTTGCAAAACTCAAAACAGTCTGGTAACTCAATGGCTGACAGACACTAGAGTATTGACACAGTTGTACCATATTACTTTGAAGAAAGAACCACCTGAAGTTCCAACACTGAATGGAAGACAAATGCGTGAAAAGTAGCTTTTATAATGAGTGAGCTGTTTACCAGAGAAGTGAGCTGAACTAACTTTTTCTGCTTTGTTAAATTAGTTACCCGTGGCCACCCGTGACCACTTTAGGAACAAAATCTCCATGCCCTCTTTTGGAATGGGGCAACTGTGAATAAAATGGTCCTTACAATGTTTATGATGACGGTTCATTATTTTTTTTAACCTAATGATGTAGGGGTACAGTCAAAGAGTGAAACAATATGTTGTTGTTCAACTACTTAATCCGCAAAACCTTGTTAGACTGAATGTCCTGATTGTTCTCACGGCACTAAATTATATTCCACTTTCAGTTAGGTTATACAATAAACATAAGACTCTCTCTTTCAAGCTTACAAGGAACAAATATCCTAATATGGAGAATTCAACTCGCCACATAAATACCATCTCCAAATCATGTTTCGCTTAGGGCATGACATCACTAAATCCCTGAGTGGTTCAAGTGTGCCTCCAAAATGTCAGCTTTCTCCATTGCATTAAACACATGTCGGGTTGTTTCGCTTGGGCCGGCGGAGAGGGAAAACACAGCGAAGAGGGATTGATTCAGTAGATAAACACACCAGATTATGAAAATATCCCCACATTCCAAGGAGAGTGTGCGCGCCTCGCAGACCAAACAAAATATTATGGTCATTGGTAGGGAACGGAGTTGGGGTAGGAAGCTCAAACGTCAAGCGAGCTGAGGTGATGTTTTATCCAATCTGGTTTGTCTGGACTCACATCTGCAGTGGGTCAAAAATGAAAGGGATGAAAGAGAGCAGCTTTAAATGAGAGGGAGGAGAGCAAGAGAAACTTTAAAGGAACAGTTCTTCACAAAATGAAAATCCAGTCACTAACTACTCACCCCCATGTCAGTCCAAAATCCATTGAAGTTTGAAAAAAAACAAACAGAGTGAGTTAGTACTTCCATCTGTAGTTCCGCCTTGCTTTCTTTCAGCCTATTAAAGTTAACTGAATCATCTTGTTACAGCTCCAACAATAGCATAAATGTCCATCAGATTTCTTCAGACAGCTCATGCACCACGATCCAGGTGTTTGGTAGCCAAGCAATTGCACTGTGGGTTACACAGGCCAATATTCACCTCATTATCCCCTAGATTTTCCTTAGTGACATTTTTTGGTCTTGAATACATCAATAATCAGCTGCACAAGCTGTTTGGAAAAATCTGATGGACATTTTATGCATTTTTGAAGCTGTGAAGAATAGCCGTGTAAATTTCAGCAGCCTGCAAGAGGGCGGAGATGGAGTTATTGGCCTAACCCGGAGTGAGTTGGTTTTTAAATGAACTTCAATGGAGTTTCAGCTGACACAGGGGTTAGTACATAATGATGACCATATCAGTGAACAATTCCTTTAAGTGCTTGTCTTGCTCCAGTGTGTTTCAGTGCTAGTTAAACTGTCCATTTCAAGCCTGTCAAAATGTCCACAGAGACAAAAAGGAGACACGGAGCGTAAACTGACCCAATGTCGTGAGAAAAATGAACTGGAGAAAGAAGGAGAAACAGGGTGAGAGAAAAAGGTTAAGGGAGAGGTGTCTGGACCCTAAGCCTCCAGACTACAACATATTTCCCACATGTGTCAACTGTGAGTAGCCCCTGAGAAGATTGCTCATATGTCTGGGAGAGAGAGAGAGAGAATTGCTCCAGCTTTACTATACAAATAACCTGCACTGCACTGTACATCTGGACCCACTCAAAACCTGCTTACTGGAACTTATTCATCACTAACGATATAGGAGAAATTGATGTGTCACACATGCTCTCTCTACTGTAGGCTACAACAGCAAATATCTTACTTTGAAATTTCTGCTTAAGAATGTGTTGCTGTTGGGTTTTTTTCATGACGTATAGGGAAGTTGCCTGCCTAAATGAATTTATTTTCTTATTTTTTCTTTCACTTGCTGCAGCTGTTTCTCTATGCCTATTGCTCTTCTCTTTTCTTCTCGCTTCTCTTCATCTGTCTCTCTCTCTGTCTTATGCTCTGTATTTCTGTCTTTCTCTCTCTCTCACTCTCTTTCTCTTTATCCCTCTCTCTCTCTCTCTCTCTCTCTCCCTCTCTCTCTCTGCATATGTATGTCATTTCCCCCTGGGTGCAGTCAGGGCCAATATAGACCTGTGGTTTGGTCCTATTCCAGATCCACCAGCATGCACTGACCGACTAAGCAAAGCAGCGCCAACCTGCTTCTCATCAGTCGAAGAGATGAAGCGATTGCCCTTTTTCTGCCTATCGTCTTTGACGAATGCCGCATTATCTCCACACGCTCAATTTCGTCGCTCTAGTGATCGCATTTGTTCTTTTGGACAAACACCAACTGCAAGCCATGAATGTGCCTCTTGGAAACCTGAGACATCGGGCCATGAAAATAATCACGCAGATAATTTTTTAATAAGCAAATTATACAACTAGAGCTTCTGAGTTTGAGCATACAGCTCCAGGTGTTTCTTTTATGCAAAGCACACACAGACAAAGTCTCTGCTATCTAAATGCTCTGAGGACTGACTGGTCTCCCTGCCCGCAGTCTGCTGGCTGTGTCACCCTGTTCTTATCGAGGAAGAACAACGCCAGGCTTGTGGTACTTCCTGTTTGGTAGAGACCTGTGGTATTTCAAAAGCCAAAGAGGGAAATGATGGATAAGTCTGCATTGTGAGTGTGGATTAGCTGTAAATAAGCAAGAGAACATTCAGTCCGTATGAAGTGAAGTTCTAACAGTCCTTGTGTTTATTTGATAATCTCTGTCATCATGGTTTATCATGCAAGCCTATGATTAAACGCTCATTTTTCCTGCACAAACGCAACATGGAAAAGGTTCGATTAACTTCTAAACTATTATAAAAACATATACTTGACCAGACAAGTAGAAACATACAGAGAGTTAAAGAGACACACAAAAAAGCTTAACAATATTTTTTTCTTTTTTTATGTATGAAGCTTGATCTGTACATGACACTGTTGCTCATTTCATTCATTCCCTTGCTGTTTTACGTCCCTGTTTAAAATAATAAATAAAGTAAATATTTTATAACAAACACTATCTAAATATTCCAACCTCCTCTGAGTGAAAAAGAACACAGCAATGTAAAACACCAGTCATGTAAAATGTAGTATTAATCTCGATTTCCTTTTACAGATTCTAGCTGTTGGTGGAAATTTGATTTGCACATTGGCTTGACGCGGTTGTCATGATGTAACCACAGAGAATGATCACTTTTGGCTGTAAGACATATCCACAGAAAAAAAAGTAAAATTTGAAAATCAAATACATGGTGACCAAGAAGTGCTATATTGACTCTTCAGGGCATGCCCTCCTGTCTTGTCCCCTCTCGAATTAGATGTAAAAGTGTAAAAGGCCTGAGCTGTTTTCTGTGTGGTCTGGTTCTGAATAGGTGAAGATAAATGAAGAGCAAAGGATGAATGAAGAGCAAAAATCAGCTAAAAGTATTGTTGACTGTGGTATACATGGCATATGCATGTAAATTCAGCCAGAGTTATCATAAAGTGTATGATAAACATTAAAAAATACATGATCGATTACACTAGAATTGTCCTCTTAATAGACTGACCTATGTTTTATTCCTCCAAATTAACAGCTATGCTGTAATTCAGCTGACATCACGTTGCTTTTGTTTGTGCAATAGAATATAATATGTGTGTTGTTCTTTCGCCCCCTCCATACAGATGAGGAAAATATATATATATCTCTACAGGAATGTAAATAAGTCTGCCGCCAATGATTAGATGACTTCATTCCATCTCTATATTGCCTAAGAGACTGCTGCCAAGTATGAATGTGCTGTCATGTAGTTTAAAATCCTTGGATTCTTCATTTTATGGGAGCTGACTGTAAACTGCGTATGGACTTCTTAATATCAATGCTGTATATGGTGATGGTGAATCAGATGTCCAATCAGCTGTCTAACTCTCTTTGCCTTGCTATGCATGAGTTAAAGCCTACTAACCATTAGCACAGAGGTTCAAGATTAACTTTTATAGTGTCGATAATTCCCTTTTTTTTAAGTCAGTACATAGCTAACAACATCTGTGACTCCCTGGGGATGGTGCGTGGGGTGATATGACACAGAAACCCTTTTTGTCCAACAAAACGGTATGGGGTCCAGGTCAGTTATGGGGCTTGTTGTTTTGCTCATTCTCTGGATAAAGTCAGAAGATATCATATTACCTCCAAACTTATCAATTCAAATGCTTCACATCTCTTATAAAAGGGATAGAAAAGGCCGACTGTGCTCAGTACTTGCTTTGCCTTCTGAAGTATTTCTCTGCACTTTAAGCAAAGACACAAGGGAGTTTTGTTCCTAAAATAGGCAGACAAATAGGGTCCAATAACCGAATGAAGCCTTTTATGGATGACTTGCAGTTATCAGTAAACATTAATGTCCTGCTGCCCCGTGCTCCATGTGAAAACAGAATGCCTTTTTGTTTACGCCACTTATTTCAGGGAATTTCTATAGTTCACTAGTGTAGGTCAGTTAAAGAAAAGAGAGGAGAAGAGTGGAGAAGAGAAGAGAAGAAGAGAAGAGAAGAGAAGAGAAGAGAAGAGAAGAGAAGAGAAGAGAAGAGAAGAGAAGAGAAATCATGCTGCTCAGTATGCTACCTTGAAGGTCTGCGTCGTGACTCCATGCTCTTGGAGGATTTTGTTGAGCCCTGCAAAAAAAACAACAACACATCAAAACTTCGTCTTTAAAACGTAACCCAAACATCATACACTTACAATCACAAAAAGACATTAAAAAACAAGTTTCAGAGAGGTTTTTGGCCTGCAATGCCTGACTATCTGAAGGGCCAGTTTCTTTCACCACCCAGTGGTTCCTCACTGGTTCAAATGGTTCCCAATAGGATCCCAAACACTTCATAGTCCATCATGGCAAAAAGGGACAGTCTTTCTTGGTTTTAGTTTTATTTGCAATAATTTTGTGTTTCACAGGCTGATTAGATTGTAACCAACTTAGAAATGGGAGTCTGGCATGCTGGTATAAGAAGCAGCCTTGTAAATGGTTAAAAGTTGGTAGCTGGTTCAACTGCAGGTAATGACAGTGCTCTACAGAGCTGAACTGACTCTTGTTTAGGATGGTTAGGATGTTTTTGTGTATGTGCAACAGTCTGGAGCATACAAAGGTAGTGGAACTAATGCTGTGATACAATGCAGCAGGCTGTTGCATGCAATTTGTAACTGTATCTGTCCCCCTAAAAATAAACCCCTACACATAGAATGTGCAAGATTTTAAACGCACCATCCAAATATTGTGTTGCGTCCCATGTTGGACTTGTAATGTTAAACACTTCATGACTGAGGTGAATTTAACAGGTGAAATGAATGCAGCATCAAAGCTTTCACCACAGCATTCCCCTAATGAGGCTATTTTAAGCAAAGGGCAGGTCAGCTTAAAGGAAAAGCTCACCCAAAATATGTCTATCTGCGTCTAATTTGTCCTCACTGGGGATGAATATATACATTTTGCAGGTGTTCTTAGGGAGGAAATAGTTCCCATTGAAACTCTTTGCCCAAACTCTTTGCCAGATATCTATGTCATTGTTTTGAAAAAGCTTTTGCAGGTCAGGTTCTCCACATGTAAATGTTTTAACTGTTTGAGCACCACTAAACAATACCCATCCAGCCACACTGTACAGGGGTGCCAGGAGAGCAGGGAGGTCGCAACAGATTAGAAACCTCACCAAATCACACAGAAACTATCTGTATGGACAGACTTCAATAAGGCTGAATGGAAAAATAGGTGAAATGTTCCTTTAATATTTTCTACATGCAGTTCATGTAGGAGCTTGAATATTTGGAAGCAGTTCTAAGGTGGTGCTGTGTAGTACCACAAGAGGATGGTTTCACATAGCGCCTTCAAAAAACAAAGCAGAGAGGCCCTTGCAGAGGAAGTGTTGCTGAAGGTGATTGACTGTGTTTGGCTCC
>OMLB01013609.1:4893-41430 GCA_900302555.1 Myripristis jacobus
AAAGTTTCTTTTTTTCTTATAAAACATACTTTATACAAAACCTTCTTTTAAGCAGCAAGAAGGCCAGACTCAGCCAGCAGGTTTTCTACACCTTTGCAGGCCTGAGATCACACGCTTTGGCAGTTCAAGCCCCAAAACAGCAGAGTGGCAGGAGATCTTGATTTTTGATCAGTAGAGAATTGATAGCAGAGCAGATATTTTATCACATGCCACAATGCAATTTAATGTATATGGTGACTTTCTCAAGTATGTTTATTCTTGTTCTCATGGTGTGATACTGAACTGTAGCTATGACCAAGCACATGAGTTATGCATGGATAATGAGGTAACCCATATTTTCTTGCAATGGATTGAAACAACAATGTTTTCTTGAAACTGGTAGGCCTGACACTGACAAGAAAAAGACTAAAGTTGAAATTTGTGCACAGAAATATAACTTGTGAATCATGAGTCTTATAGATCATTGAGATTATTCCTGTGTGCTGTGTGGAGTAATGCCTATAATTGTGATAACAGCTAAGGAATGCACCTCCATCTTCCTGACACACTTGTGATGAGTGCCAACTGTATGACATGTTGCAGAGGAATAATGACTCATCTGTGGTTACTTTGTACCAAATGCTATTGTATATGGGTGTCTCTTTAAAGAGCATCCAATGCATATTTTATTTAATGCATTATTTATGTTTATCAAGCTTGGAAAAACAAGTAAACTTCTTACTGTAGGCCTAAACGACTCCATATTTTATTTTATTGACTTAACACAGTCCACAAAGTGTAATCATATAATTTAAATTTATTGGTATTTGTTTCTTCATAAAGTATCAAACAAGATTGGCTTTAAAGTGAACAGTGTCAAGGAGAATCCATAAGTAATACAGTATGAATCAATCTCAGTAAATAGCATTGCACCATGTCCCAGTATACCTAATAAAACAAAGAATATCAAGGATAAACAACATATCACAAACCTGTATTTATGTTTTCTTTTTTCTTTTTTCTTTTTTCTTTTTTCTTTTTTCTTTTTTAAATTAAATCAAAAAATGCATCTCCCCACATAAGACATGTTTGGTAAACAAAAGCAACTCAGCAGCAATTATTTTGGCTAAACAGTAAGCTTTGCAGTAGAGTCAGACTTTTCCTGAGTCAAAAATGTACATTATATTTAATATATTGAATTTATTTCATGAGGTGTGAACAATGTATCTTATCAATTCTACAACTACTAGTATAAGCTGGTATCTCATTAATCACCCCAGAGACCAAAATACTCTTAAGTATGCTGTAAACATGTCTAGTATCTTGAGTATCTATGAGAAGTGTATGAAGGAACGTAGCCAGAATCCTTTGAGGAGGCAGGCAGCATCGGTAAGCCTGACTCTGGGTCTGTCTTGGTACGCTCCATAGCCTGTTTGTAGTTGATCCTCTCCTTTGTGAGTGGGTCTACAATTTCCTTGGCATAGTTTGTGTCAGCCTGCAGCTCCCTCAGCATTGTGCTATCAATCATTTTTACCCGGATGGCTTCAATGACGTCTATTCGGCTGCCAGTTTTGGGGTTGACCAGCCCTCCTGTCAGGTGCTGTGCCTCCATGTAGCGAATGGCAGTTTCTTTGGGCATCCAGCCTTTCTGAACAGCCTCTCCCACTGACAAAAGCTCCCTGGTGACGGGATCCTCAACACCAGTGAAGGCCTTCTGTGCATTGAGCAGCCTCTGCAGTTGACTGGCCTCAATGAGGCCTCTATCTGCTGCCTTGTGGACTGAGTATCTCTGTGCGGTTTTGGTATCAATGATGCCTCCTGTTGCTGCCTGTGCCTCTAGAAGCCTTTGGGCAGTGGTGGTGTCAATCAGTTTACGTGTGGCGGCACTGCGTACTGTAAAGCAAGTGTCAGTGTGTGTGTCCATTATTCCAGCGATCGGATAAACGCCAGTGGACTTTTGAGAGGGGGCTGATTTCAGAGATGTGGTGGACTTTGGGGTGACTGAATTAAATAGTGGCTGTTTCTTAATGTCACCTGCAACAAGCAGGGCAAACTCTGAGATGGGCATTTTGCCATCTTTGTACTGCTGCAGCTCACGCTGCGTCAGCTTGCCATCCCTCAGGGCATTTTTGATGGAATACTGCTTGCCACTCTTGCGGTCTTGAAGGACTGTTGTCTCACCGTCAGGTCCCATGGACGTTATCTCCTCCCAGTCACACTCCAACTCCTGCAGATGAATGTATTGTTTGCGGTCAATGATTCCCTGCAGGTATGCATCATAAGGAGACATATCCTTGCCCGTATCTGGATCCAAAATGGTGATTCTAGTGGAGACATTGGTTTCTTTGGTCCTAGTTTCTGCCTGTGCCTCTTTCTGTAAATCCTGCCCAAGCTCCCGGATGGTGCTGTTTTTCGAGTTAATCTTGTCTTTTTCATCCAGAATCTCCTTCTCCAGACGCTGGACGTCAGATTCCATCTTAATGCTCTTCTGTCTGCTCATCTGCGTTCTCTCACTCATCAGCCTGCTCTGCTGTTGGAATGAAAGGCTGATATCATGTCTGTCAGCTTCAAGGGATCTGAGGTCACGAGTGAGGTTGTCTCTCTCCCTCTGTAAAGCATCTCTATTCAAAATGAGGCTGGTCTCCTCTCTTGAAGTGCTGGACTTGGTAGTCATCAGAGAATTAATATTGTCAGAGATGCGTTTTAATTCATCTTCCTGATCCTGCCTGGCAAATTTCTCCTGGGTTACCTGTTCCCTCAGGCGATCCCTCTCTGCTTCCACAGCCTGATCTTTCTCAACACGGATAACCTCCTTGTACACTTCCCTCACAGCAGATTTCTCTTGCTGTAGGATGTCAATGTTGAGTCTCACACTCTGGATTTCTCTATCAATACGGAGGATGTTGTTGGTTTCTTTGTCCAAGTCTGTCCGAAGACCATTTGTCATCCTGTCCAGTTTTTGGTCTCTCTCAATCTTCAGCACCTCCTCCACAACAATACTCTCCTCAACAGGAGGTGGAGCATTTTCCAGCTGTTTAATGCGAAGTCTGATCTCTCTGAGTTCAGACTCTACTTGAATTCTCTTTTGGTGCTCATCACTCTCTCTGAGGATCTTCTCTTTGTCCTCCAACTTGGTCCTTAGCTGCTGCAGCTCCAGCTCTATCTGACGTCGGGACTTCACTTCATCATCAAGGTGTCTGCCAAGCCTGTCGTGCTCAACTGCCTGCCTGGGGTCCTTCTGTAAACGCAGCACCTCCTGCACAACCACCTTCTCCTCAGGTTTCTGTCTCTCCAAAAGGATGTATTTGTTCTGCAAGTCAAATACCATCTCTTCAGTGGTGCGTCGCAGCTGTGCCTCGTCCCGCACCTCTCTTCTCAAGCGATCAGCTTCTTTCTCCAGGAGTGGATCATTTTCATATTTAATGACCTCTCTGGTGACAAGCTTGGTCTCTACCTTGGACCTTTCAGCCTTCCATTCGTCTCTCTCTCTCTTTAGTGCTATTACCTGATCTTGTTTGGAGTTATAAACGCTGCTGAGATTGTTCACCTGATCATTTAGCCTCTGAATCTCTCTCTCATTTTCAGGGCTCCTCTCCTCCCTCACTATCTCTTGAAGGACTTCCTTCATCTCTACGCGGGGTTTCTCAGAACGGAGCACATTCACATCAGATGAGACTAGAGTGATGTCATGCTCCAGATCAGAGTGCTGCTTGTTGGAGTCTTGTATGTCTTTCTTTAGACGCATTATCTCCACTTCTGTGTTTGGGTCTATCCGGTAGATCTCATTAACTATTTCCTTTACCTCCGTTCTTGGTTTCCTCTCTTGCACTTCACGAAAGCGACTGTGCAGGTCTGAAACCTCTCTCGCCAAGGTGTTGGTTTCAATCCTCTCATCCTCAAGACTTGATCGAATCTTCTTAGATTCATTAATGAGGTCAGGGTCTTGTTCAATCTTTTTCACTTCCTTGGTGATGACCTTAGGTGCAATATTTGGAATGATTCTCTCCAGCATATTAATCTGGCTCCTGGTCTGGAAGATTTCATCATTGATGAGCTTGCTCTGACTAGTCTCATCTTCAATTTCTCTCTCAAATGTTTGCACTGCATTCAGCATCACTGGATCCTTTTCCACTTTTACCACCTCCTTCTTAACCACCTTCTCTTTGATGGGGGGTTTCTTCTGCTGGAGGATTGAGACTTCTGTCTTCATCTTAATTGTCTCCCCATCGCTCACTCGAACTTCATCTTTCATCCTTGCTATTTCATCTCTCAACTTTGCTGCCTCTACATCTAGCTGAGGATCTCTCTCGAACTCTGTCACCTCTCTGGTCACTAGTTTGGGTGGTGTGTTTTTCAGGGTGTCCTCCAAGAGAGTAATTTTGTTGTTGAGTACTTCAATCTCACTCTGTGTGGTGCTGCGCCTCAAGGACTCTTCATGCATTTTGTTCTGAAAATCCGCCAAATCAGTTTCTAATTTAGGGTCGCGGTAGTACTGCAGCACTTCTTTTTCCTCAACACGCTCTACTCCTCTACGACATTTCAGAGACGTAAACCTGTCCTTGAAAGTTCTCAAGTCTGTCTCCGCATGAGCCCTTCTCTCCTGCTCCTCTTCCAGCTCTTTCTTCAGACCATTTATCTCTGACACACTCCTTTGTTGGCTTTCAAGCTGCACTTGTTGCTGTGCCACCAGGTGAATTTTCTCTTCATTCTGCAGAAAAGGACATGAATAGCTGCCAAAATGAATGTGTTGTCAAGTGATTTTCTATATTTTGTTTTATTGTAAACATATTTTCATAACAGACCACAGGGGTTTTATATGTTGTTTAGTTTAACATGCATTGAAGAAGGAGGTCATATGAAAATAGATTTAAAGTGATTTATGCCCTGTTCTCTTACTTGAGCTTTCAGATTCTTAGCCAAGCCCATCTGATTGAGGCGCTGGTTGTTTTCAGCTGATGTTTCAGCATATCGGTTTACCAGAGACTTTTCCTGTAATTAAGGACAGAGAAAATAATCCATCAAACATCTTGACCTTTTTATGACTTTAATTTATTTATTATTGTGTAAATGTACAACTTTATTGTTACCTGCTTCTGAATAGCATCAGCAAGTGTGGGAACGTTTGGCTTCTTTGCAACTGTGGCCCCAGAGTCATCAAGGGTGCTGTTGTATTTGTTAACATTGGCATCATACTCCTGCACAGAAGAAAAAAAATGTGTTTTTGTGTTTTCGTCATCAGTGAGTCAGTCCATTCATTTTGTCATTCATTCCAATGTATTTGTATCGCTATCCTAGGTTTGTTTCAAGTTATTTAACAAAGAGTAGTTAATGAGGTGATATGATTTTAGCTCAAATTTTCTCTTCTCAAATTTAATTTCAGCTAACATTGGGGTGCTGTTATTTTTTTAAACATGCCTTCGAATCACCCTCATAATATTGCCCTACTTTTTCATAGCTGTGTATGGTAATCGTAAAAGGCTTACACTGAGCAAATTCTCCAAGTCTTGAGACAGGTCCACCACTCTGTCCATGTCATCTCCCTTCCTCCTCAGGTCATCCATCACCCTCTACAGTAAAATGCATGACAAAAGTTAGTCAGTGAAACATACTGATATCACATCATCAACTATCATTTTTCTACAATGATCTCTACAGATTTACATTTAGCTTAACGGCACAATAGATAAACTGTCATTAGTTACCAATTCCAGACAAATCATTTCTAAAACAGAATGACAAACAGGTTTACAGATGAGGTATTTTCACTTTTGTCCTCATGACGCGACACGGGCAATAAACTGTCTTACCTCTTGGGAGCTCTGCTTGGCGCTGAGCTGAGATAGGTCATCACTGGAGTTGATCTGATTTTTAGGCAGATTGTCCAGGAAGGCGTTCAGGGATTTGCTTGTGCTCTGGAACTCCTGGTTTTTAGTCCCAGCTTCTTGCAGAAGGTTTTCTCTGAGAGGATTCATCAATATATGATATGAAATTAAAAATTTGACATTGTACAAAAAACTTATTACCAACTGATTTTCTTTTTCAGAATTGAGTCACAGTTTTGAGCCAGTTGTTAAGTCGTTAAGCTGTTTCTTCTCCTCAAAAATATTTTTATTTAAGACATGTTGCACTAAGAATGAATAAAGGGGCTGTCACACCCAGTCATTACCACTTACACTACAAATACTCATCTTATTATCATACTTTTTTTTGTCTCATACTTTTAATCAACTTGTAACCAGCATTTTTCTTTTTTTATAGAGCATGTTTGACAAGAAATAGGCAAAAGACTTTGAGATCATATTTTAATACAAAGTAAAGTGGCTGCAATGATTCAACGTCAACGACTCTCACCTCTCCTTCAGCTGGTTGGTGACGTTTGCGTAGCGGTTCTGCAGCTGCTTGACCTGGCTCTCCTGGCGCTGGATGTCAGGACAGTACTCCTGGTAGCCCTGCTGGAGAGAGCTACACAGCTGCTGTGTGTTCTCCAGGTCCTGGCCCAGCTTCTTCATGTCATCCTGGGCCCCGGCCACATCCTTACGTAGGCTCTAGATCAGAGAGAGCAGAGGGAAGGAGTCAGAGCTGCTTCAAACACCCAAGAAATGCATGTACCAGAATTTATCTCAGTAAGAACATAACTGTGCCTTTTTGGCTCTGAAAAAGGTACATAATTACCTCGTGGTGCAATAATTAGCCCGAGGGGAGACATTTGTGTAGATTTTACCTTGGGGGACAGAAATGGACTCCCACTGAACCCCTATTCCTGACAGTGTACTTACCACACTTAAATATCTACACTTGACTAGTCTGAAATCAGTGGAATAATTCAAACAGGATTGCATTCTCAGGATCACATTGTTGAATGAATCTGTTGCCTTTTATGCAGAATGATTTAGTTTTAGGAAGGAAGGAAGTGAAAATTACAGATTTCTCACCTGAATTTCTTGAGCCCGGGTCTGGATGGCATCTGGAGCATCAGGGATTGGACTGTCTTGACTCAGATTGTCCTCAAAGCCAGAGACGATGCCGTCCACCTTGTTAATCTGACCCTCCAGGTTGAGAGATGCGTTGGCTCTGAGGGAAAGGAAGGAGTGTGAATAAAATGATTAAATGTTTGCAGGGTTGTAATTTTTTACTGTACTGTTTTTTATGAGGAAATATGAGCATATTTGCAATATTCATATCAACATCCAGTTATGTCCACATAAAACATGGGCTTACTTTTTGGTGTAGAGGTCAGCAAGTGCGGCGATGCCTTCTTGCTTGTTGTTGGCAGCGCTGAGTTTGAGTGGCAGGGCGGAGGAGGTACTGGGGTCATTAGACAGCAGCGGCTGCAGGTCAGCCTGGGCCGCTGCCTTCTGCTGCTCGAGGGCCTTCAGTGCCTCAGCTGCTTTCTGTAGCACACGGATACAGATATTACATGGGTACATAAGCGTAGGTGTAGGTGTTTCATCAAATATCAACTTGTCATGTCATCTAACAGCAGAGTGATGGAGACTCCTCCCTGACTGCAGCTGCCCAAAAAAACTGTTGGTAAAACCTGCATCAAATTTTATTATTTCATTCAAATTAGAATGGCATACAAACATAACAAAAAAAATGGCGAATCCCTGAGCCTAAAGAGCTGTCAAAGGAGGACTTTACAAAAAAATGTGCCACCAAGATCGACGTTACCATCCCAAACTGAAACCCCCCCAGCGCCTGTCCCTGTCTCTCACCTCCTGTTCCTTCAGCCTGTTGGCCAGATCTCCGGCCGGGTCACTGCGGTTCAGCGGGGCTCTCAGGCGGCTCAGGATGCCCTCCTCAGTCTGGGCCAAGTCGCTGTCCAGCTTGTCCAGCTGCTCAGCCAGGGCTGCCGCTTTGGGATTCGTCGGGGCAGAAGACACCGGGGCTGATTGAAGAAAGAGCATGATTGACTCGTTAATTGATTCTTTGGTTAATTCTCAGAGATAAATACAAATCCGTTTGTGCAGTTAGTTGTAAATTTTGCAGTATTTTTTAAATTAATCAGTGATATTATATGACTTTAAGGATAACTATCTGGTGGATAAATTGATAGATTGGTAATGACCTGCTTGTTGGGACCTGGAGACGGCTGTGTTGTTATTCTTCAGGGATGCTGCCAGAGCGGCTCTTCTCTTCTTGATGTCTGCCAGTTCACCACCCAGACTAGTAAAATAAAAGCAGAGAAAAAAGAGAGACAAAGAAAGACAGGAAATAAATAAACGCTGTACATATCTGCACACAAGGGTACAATTACCACCAACTACATCCCAATCACACTATTAGATGAAAGGTGTTGCACACGTATTCTGGCACAGCTCATTTAAGTTTTATCACAATGTAATCTTGCATTACTCACAGGTCCACTTTGTCAATGGCCTCTGGGTCAGGCGGAGGGATCTGGAAGCAAACTCCTGGAAAAGTCTTGGTTGAGCCATCACTGGAAGTCACCTCCCAGTTCTCGTTGTCTGAGTTAGATTTCAGGGTGAACCTGTCCCCTTTTGACAGAGAAGCCTGGAGAAAGTAATAACAACAAATCATTCTCAACATGCCCTAAAGTACTTTATGCTGTAGACACATGAATAGACTCTGGGATGATTTGGTAATGTGAGAATTAAGTGTCAAGCCTTCGGAGAGTATATATAAAGAAAAAGTTTAAAAAGTTGTACTATATCTTAGTCTACACCATCAGAGTTAATTTAACACTTCTGAATAGTTTTGAACAGCTGACCCAGAGTAATCTCTCTCTATGAGGGGGGGAAATAACTCTCCAAACACCTTGCCAGATGTCATGTAATTGCCTCTGAAAGCACTTAACACTGGCAAAGTTGGTGAGAATAGCTAAAGCGAAAACTCTCAGTTGTAGACATTTGACAGTCTTTTCTCTGTATACCACAGTCAAAAATTGAAGGGGTAGGAGGCTCCACCTTGTCTGTGTCCCAGTCACAGAGCGACTCCACGGTGACGGGCCTGCTGGGAGCGATGCGACGCAGCCTCAGAGGAGCGATGTTGGTGCTGCGCCTCCTCAGGTCGGCCAGCTGCTGCTCACTCTGCTGCACAGCCTTCTCCTCTGCCTGCCAGGAAACAGAGGGAGACAGTTTTAGACATCCGACAGACACAGGAACAATTCCTCATCCACTCCTGAAACTGTACAATTTAAGTGGATAATTTTTTCACATTCAATGGACACTTCAATGCATATTTTTTTTGTTGTTGCATATACGTCTCTGTGACTTTTTTTTGAAGGGTCCCCAGGCACCTGGAAGAACCTCAAGAAATGTTTTTTGAGGTACCCTATTGTCTGGAAGGTGCTTCCCGAGTATATGAAACATTGCCTCTTAGAGCTCCACATTTTGCCAATCACTCTTTTTTTGCCCTCAAGTTTGCCCTTGGGTTAATATATTACGCAGGGCGGATGGTGAAGCAGAAACAGAAACCCTAAATTCTCTCAATCCAGTAAGATGAATGTCCATGGGAACTGGGGAGCTTAGTCAGGGCTACGGCAGGTATGCTTGTATTTGACAGCGGATGAAAAACACCTCCCATAACATCACTGATTGAGTGTGGCCATGCCTGCAACATGCCTGGAAATTTCAACCTCTAGAGGGCAGTGCAGCAGACATTTTCTGCCTTATGTGATCATGTGTTGAGTCACTCTTTAAATTTCTTTTGCACCACTTTTTATAAACTTTGTGCTGCTGCATGTTTAATCCCACCTACTGTACATGAGCATCCTAACAAGGTTAATACCATGTCTAACGCTTGCTCTAATTCTGACATCTCTTATTCAGTAAAAACTACTGTAACCGCCGTGTACCTCGAGTTGCAGCAGCATCTCAGAGTTGCTCTTCTTGTCGACGCTCTTGGGGTCCAAACTGTTGTTGAGTTTGGTCAGAGTCTCTGACAGATCCTCAGTGTCCATTTGGTACTGGAGACAGGATATAAAACAGAATTAACCATTAGGATGGTTTGGTGTGATTGGTGATTTGCTTTATATCTGTAACTGAGATATGTAAACTGAAGTGTACAGTATCACCCCGGCAAGGAAATTCATTCTGTGTATCATGACAAGACAAAATATGCACACACCCCCACTCACACTTAATCACAGACTCACACACACACATGATAAAGGCAAAATGAAGTGTATTATATAATCACCAAACCACATCTGTAACAAAGGCTGGCTGAACGAGCGTAACTCTTTTAATGACAGGTCAGCAAAGCCAGTCCGATACCTTTCCACAGGGTTTAGCAAAGTGTTGTTTACAGGATGTACACTGTATTCAAAATGATGTAAGAAGTTTGAACCTTTTTGAAATCCTCCACATTATCCAGATGTGTCTCCTGGCAAATGCAGAGATTGAGGAATTTCTGCCAGTTGTTCCGCACATCATCTCTCTGAGCCTGGAAATGCAAAAAATAAAACACTAAACACAGTATTCTCACAAACTTGACACCTGGATCTGAAAGCATGAGCCTGCTGTATCTTTCTGTCTGAGGACAGTTCACACTGCAAGATTTCTGTTTCCACATTATAGAAGGTATGATTGTAAGTTTCAGAGGTTAATGGATTAGTGACATGTTTTGACTGTCCAAGTCTTGTTTTTCCCTCTAATACCAGAATTTTCTCATAATGACAGGCACCTGTATTGTGGCACTGGCGGGGTGCTTCAGCTCTATGAGTCGGTCTGCGTCATCCTGGAGTTTGTTCACCTCGCTCTCGTGGGACAGCAAGCTGTTGTTCTTGAAGTTCTGTGAGGTCAAATCAAAGCCGGATCATTAAAATGAGATGAAGATGACTGTTTTGAAACTGCGACCTGCTGCGGTGGCTTCTCACACTCATTTTTCTCACTTTGGAAACAAACGTCTACCATTTGTCTTAGCAAATATCTATCCTGTTCATCCATCCAGAATTATAAGGTCACAGGAATGACATCTTTCACTGCTGTGATTGACAGCTGCGACAGTAAGGCACAGGAAGATCACTACATAAATAAAACCCAACACAATGTCTTGACTAAAAAAAAAAAGGGTTTTGATGAGATAACATTTTGATCATCTGACAATCACCAGGTGTCCCTGCTACAGTCTGTGAGCCCTGACCTCATACTGCCTGCGGACGTCAGGCGGGTCGATGATATGGTCACTCCAGTCCTGCTTCTTGATCTTCTCCTGCTCTTCTCCCAGGAAGGCCAGCTCCTTGTGGCAGCCCTGCATGTAGTTGTACAGGCTGCTCAGGTAGTGGTGGCGCCACTTGGAGTTGTCCTGGGAAGAATAAAACATGACCATGTAAAGTCTGAAATCCAGAGTACAGACACGCCACAGCTGCAAATTTAGGGGAGCCTCAGAGTGAAAAGACATCCCTCCAACTTTTTATAATAAAAACCCATCTACTGTCTTTATAGGCTTGGCTTTTTTAGCATAAAGCTCAAGAAAAATTTATTAACATCTGAATTATGAACACCACTTAATTTTGTATTACACTCTGAGACAATTACGGCCACAACTCACCCGCAAGTTGTTGTATTGTTTCTTGATGGCTGAGTAGTTTTCCTAAAAGACAAAGATCACCAGAATTTCAATGTCTGACAAAACACATTTCTCAAATGTGACATACAAAACTTCTGAAACTCAGGTGTTTTGGTAAGTGAAGAAGACATCTTGAAAAACACTGGGTGTCTTTCCATGTGGACAACGAGCCATCTTCGAGCTCATCTTCACCTTGCTGCCAGCAGAGCTGACGTTGAGCTGGGAGCTGTAGGCCTCGATCTCCTTGTGGGCGATGTTGTGGGCCGCGATCTGCTTCTCCAGATCTGCCAGGCTGGGGCCGTACGCCTCAGTGTTCACCTCTTTCTGAAAACGCAGATACCACAAGGAAGCTGTTAACGGCGTGGACTGGAGACGCACATACACACACATACATACACACACTATTGCAAATGGTAACCCTGGTTAATGTACTGCTAGTGCTGTTTTAACGCTGTTCCATGGATGCATGACAAAATGTTCTTAATTTCGGATTCTTGCTGTTTGGGTTATACAACAGTTTTGCATATTTTATGAATTATTAATTGATTAGCAACCATACAAAAGCAAACAGTCATGACTTTTGCAAGCAAATCAGTAATGCAGTTTACAATAACAGTACAACAATTAACATTAGTTAATGCCATAATAAACATTAAGTAACAGGTAATAAACATTAAATAGCAGTTAACTAACCATTAACTAATGTGTCTAAGAATCATTTACTAATGCTGTTCATGCTAAGGTATTAATTTATATGTTATTTAAGGGTTATTGTAGATATTATTAACATTAATAAATGCCATAATAATCATTAACTAACAGTTAATTAACCATTACGGCATAACGTTAATTGTTGTACTCTTATTGTAAAGTGTTACCGTTTAACTTTCTCAGTTACTTCCACTGACTTTCGACATGGCTGGAATAACAATAATAATAATAATGCTAATAATAACTTTATTTGTATAGCATCTTTCATACATCTTTCATACATTTCATACATACGTCCGCTGGATCAAACTGGTTTATTGCCAGTTGCAAGACACTTTCACTGACAGCATGTCACACTGTTATGAGTGTACACAGTTAGTACAGGAGGCCCTGGTGGGAATCTGACACTGTCTCATGTCATCAGTCCTATTAAAGTCCAACCCAGTACTGACAGACCTTGAAGGATTTTTTAAGTATACTGACCCAAATGTTGCGAGAGTGACATTGAAAATACCTGCTTCTGGTTGAGAACGGTAGCCCAGTCGATTCTGGGAACCCGTGACACATCCTCGACCTGCTCATAGATGTCCCGGTAGTAGCCACAGTCCTTAAGCCAGCGCTCGTGGAGGAGGCTGACGCTGGAGTCACAGAAGGAGCATATTCAGAAAAAAGTACACCGAGTACCAAAACACTTTGTGGACTCACAATGTTTGTTTAAATTTTTTACATCCAAAGCAGCTTGCAGAAATACGTCAGCAAGTGTACTTTAGCTGGTTGTTTAACAGTAAATCATCCCATATGCTCTCATAATGAATTTCATGTCTTTTGCAGTGAACTCTCCAGGAAGCTATACATCACGTATTGTAATTTGTGATTGTATGTTATGTTTGGTATGTTCGGTGACTGCTTCTGTTAAAAAAAAAAAAAAAAAAAAAAGATGTCTAAGCACCTGGAATGCAAATCAAACAAAACCCCATTGTGTTTCTTTAAGGAATACTCCAATGTTTTCAACAAAATGCCCCTTTTCTGACTTCCCAGACCGAGAAAAAAAGTTTGATTCCATTTTCCTATCTGTACATCCAGTAGCATTTTGTGCTAGCTTAAAATAAAGAATTTAGGTCTATGGTAAACAACACACGTTCGTTAATTTGTTTTTGTGTTTTTTTTGTTGTTGTTTTTTTGGTTTGTGTCTTTTTTTTTAAATTCTAAGATATGTATTTCAAATACAATAGTTGTGTAAGGTTTATTTTTTCACTTGGATGGAGCTAGGCTAATGTCTTCCACAGACTTCAAGTCTTTATGCTAAGCTAACACAAAATGCTACCCAAAGGAACCAAACCACTGGATGTACAGAGGTGAAAATGGTATCGAACATCTTTTCTCAGTTTGGGTAGGTCAGAAAAAAGGGTATTTTGCCCAAAATGATGGAATATTCCTTTAAAGTCTGGAAAATGTATACTTATCCTAGCAAGCATGAAAGCACTAAATGGTAACAGTGTCCTTTAAAGATGCTGGTGTAGAGTTGTAACGAATGCAGAACACAAATTGTGTGACTGCTATTTTGAAAAATAAAATGACGGATCACTCAAGTCAGTGTCCCAGTCACTTTGTGTGCTGTCAGTGAACTTTTTGTGTTATGGAACTAAAACTTGATTTCCTGCTTTTACCAGTCCTAAGGAGAGTAAGCGCTGCTCTGCACAGGGCATTCCCGGTTTCTGTTTGAATTGACTTTGCAGACAACTCACTCGCTCTCTATCTCCGTGCCCTGCGGGTGTTTGAGCTTCTTGGCTTTGTCCACATCCAGGAAAAGGTCCTTCAGCAGGCCCTCAGCCTCGCCCAGCTTGACTGCGATCTCATTTTGGTGCTGGAAGGGCAGGTCTTTCTTGTCATTCTCGGCATCCTGGGGGACAGTAATCAACACTTTAGCGAGTCTTAGAGAGGGCGAGAGTGATGCACATGAAGCAGAATGAGGTGAAAGTGTGTGTGTGTGTATTTGAATGCATGAACGCTTGTATGTCTTCTCACCACAGCCAGCAGGTCTTCAGCGTGAAGGATGTCTTGCTCCACCTTGTCAGCATTCTGCTGCATCCGAGCAATCAGCACGGCAAGGTCGCTGGCCTGTGCCCTGCAGAGAGAAATCCAGAGAAGTTTGATAAGTCAGTGGGTATTTGAGGTCTAAATGTACACTGAGGACATGAAGGGAAAGACTAAGATGTAGAGACTGATTTTGACTAAATGCTTAGAGGCTGAACCTGTAAATGAGTCCATTATCAAGAATCTGTTCAGCTGCTTTGCACACAATCCAAAAAAATCCAGTAAAAATTGCAGTGAAATGAAAAATAACTTTCTTAACTTGTAACCGATTCAACATTCAGCTCAAAAGACTTTACTTTTTGTAGATTTTATAATAACATTCCATTATTTCTTCTTCTTGGAGAACAGGACACCTTCACTGGTGATGTCATGAGGAACTAGTAGGCATGAACAAAAACTTCACAATTTGACCAATAACAAACCTTCACATCAAATAATACTGCCTTTCTGCCCATTCTCAGTTGATCACTTGTTGGTTTACACTTTTGAAACATGTCTCTCTGTTTGAGAAATGAAATGATCTCACAGCCTTTTCATCCCAGCACTGATCTTGAGTGATGCCATAAGTTTTCCTAAAAGCCTCTTAGCCTTGCGTCCATGTTCGCACTTCCCTTTAACACAAGGCGTCATATTGACAGGAAATGATCTTGATGATGTTTTTTTTGTTTTTGTTTTTTTAAATTGGCTTTAGGAAAATGGACCTAAACTTTAAATGCTGACAGAACAGGGAAAATTTGTCTGCTTCAAAAAAAAAAAATAAATAAAAAATGTCTGCTTCAGTTTCTATGTGAACTAACCGGGAAAAGTGTCTTTCAGAGTATCTCTGCTATCATAAGCTTGGTAAAAAGGACAGTTTTCATGCAGAGGTAGCAATGATGTGCATATTTTTTCTGCATCCTTTTATTCCTTCATTGTTTTTCCCCTCCACATCACCTGGCAAATCATCTTACAACGTCCCAACTGAATAAGAGGAACAAAGGCTTCGGGGCTGGCCTGAGGTCAGTGCGAGGTTGCTCACTTCTTCCCTGTCCTCGCCGCTGCAGCCACACCCTGAGCGTTCCCAAAACGCTCATCATTCCACAACGGCTGAGCGTGTCACTCCCACTCCGTCTGTATTGTTCTGCCGGTGCCACTGTTTGCCAGTGTTTGGCAACATCAACAACAAAAAAACATAGAGTGATTTCTCACATGCACAAAAGAAGGAGGGGATTTGACTGGCCGGTATTGTGTGATGAACCACACCCAAAAACTGATTTAAAGGACGATTTTTGGATTTGGTGTAAAATTAAGTAGAATGGAGGATAGAATAGAGTAGAATATTATAGAATTTAACAGTTTTGGAAGAAATTATTTTGATAATGATAGACCGGATCAAGTACCAATTTTATTGTGGCTGTGGCTTCATGCCGATTGATCTTCTTCCCTCTGAATTTAAAATTTGACTGAGTGACTTGTTCATTAAAGGACTAGTGACTACAAATTGAATTCAAACTGTTTGCCTAAATGTAATAGATGAACTTATTCATAATTCAACTTATTCGGAAACGTATTTCCATTCATCTCAACATTGTGTCTCGTGCAGTGTCTGTTCAAAGCGAGCCTGTTCAGTAAGGGCTGATTGTTTGACCTCTGGTTCTCTTTCAGGAGAACCGCTCATCCAAACAACTTCACACTTGACTCTGCGTTCCCTCGGGTCCTCAGCAGTACACCTGCCAAGTGTGAAGGCAACTGGATGAATGGTTGTCGAAATAATTGAAGGACGTGCTTACAGACATACAGAAATTCCTTCCATTTAGAAGCTGTATAACTGCAGATTCTATTCACCCTACTCACTCATGAATAGCCTGTCATTTCACTGAAACTTTTTTCATCAGTTGCAGACCAGTGTCTCTATATATATATATGAACACCAGCAATGCCACAAAAAATCCATCCTCTATTTATTGGAACCAGCTTCATTACACGAAATATTTACCCTAAAAGGTGCTTCACATCAGTTGGAAAAGGACAGAGATGTGAAAGCCAAATAAAGAGAGAAACTGTTCACAAAGACGTCCCTTTGCACTAGATTTTCACTCATATAAACACCAAAATATAGTGATCCCCCAATGAGAATGTTACACACCATTAAAAATATTCTGAGACAGACTCAAGCAAAATGAGAGGCTTTAGCACCTCTGCCAGGGGGAGGCTGCACTTCGCTACAATAAAGAAAATATGTCATTTATGACTTACACCTTTAGAAAAATGTGAAAAAGCAACACTCAACCAAAGAATGCAGGCAAACCGTCAAAAGACATTGTTAGTAACTTGACCTACCTACCAAAACAGTATGCATACCTAAAACTGTGTAAAAACAGTTAAGTCTATGGGAGAAAACAAGAAAGTGGCACATTTATGTGAGGGCAGTTAGATTTACGGTCACCTAATTAGCAAATTCATAGTAGTTTTTTCGTGGTGGAGCAGCGGTGGAATGCAGCAGAGCATGAAACGTGTCTCTTGGCACCCTGTTACTCATCTGACTGACTGAGTGACTTGGCTGGGTGGTATTCTGGTTTCGCAAAAGATGTGACAATGGCCTCCCTATTCCTGCTCACTCAGCAGGAGCAACAGGTATGTGCAGTAGATGCACACACACATTAACCTCAGCCAAAAAGCATCATTCTCTCATTTGTTTGTTCATTTGAGACTGACTTATGGGGCAGTATTATGTGGATTGTCACAGTGAATCCTATAAACAGTAAGCACTTATTCTGGGAGTGGATCAACTGCAGTTGTATGCTGAGTCATTATAATGAACCTGAACAGTGAATCCATTGAGATATTTTCTTTGAATCCCCAGGATTCAAAGAAAACCAACAGAGCATGTATGAGTGAAAAAAAATTAGTCTGCATGCTTTTGCCACCTTTTCAAACACTTTTTTTGTCTGTTTGTGATCAACAGGAGGAAGGATTAAAGCTTTCCTCTGTGTGTTCAGAGCCCAGAGCAGGTCAGACATCCTGGTAGAAAACAACATAATTTAATCTGATCAGTCCCTGCATCAGTTGGTGCAGGGACTAGAAGCTGCTTGCGCTAAACCAGACCAACGATATTATGAGAGGTGAAGATGATGGCCTGTCTGTCTCCTTCGTCTGCTTTCCTCTGTCCCTCATTACAAATTATGGACAGGATGATAAATAATGGGTCACACTTATTTTTTATGCTTTTATGGTTGCGTGTATAGGACAGAAATACAGAATTAACATGCATGCTGATGCTTAACTTATTCACACATACGTATGTGTGTGTCTCTTTGCATGCAGCAAGCGTGTGTGTTCACCATCCCTGACCTGAGGTGTGTTTTTTTTCCGGGAAGGGTGTGAACAGTGTGTATCCAGGTGTGTATTCAGGTGACATTCAGAGATACTGTAAATAGTTTTGACTTCAATATGAACAGCACTCAGAAAGTTGTACCAGAATGGTATATTTTACATAGAGAATCCAGTACAACCTTGTGTAGTTGAACCCTGTAGTTGCTGCTTGGTGGAATGAATTAAATGCTGCCATGTGTCTCCTCTGGGCAGAGACACATTTTTGGGGGAGAGCAAGTTAGCTAACTGGCAAAGGAAAAACGTAAGTGAAAATGTACAAAAAATATATATGGCAAATATATATGGTAGACTTTCTACTTTTCTTTTCTTTTCTATTCTTTCAGGTTTATGGCAGTCATGACCTTGGAGGATCAGTGGGTTAAATACCAAGCCCACCTAGATCACTGTGGGCCAATAAAACTAGTTTCATTTTGGAGTAAGTAAGTAGGTAGCCTACATAACTCAGTTTGACCAAACTGTTTTTCCTCAGTTAGCAGAGGAGCATTTGACTTGGTAACATTAACAACCTTACATCTTGTGACCTCTTCACAGGAAATGCCAACTGCACCCACGGCA
This sequence comes from Myripristis jacobus, assembly GCA_900302555.1. Lineage (NCBI taxonomy): Eukaryota > Metazoa > Chordata > Actinopteri > Holocentriformes > Holocentridae > Myripristis > Myripristis jacobus. The sequence continues at coordinate 23,137 of OMLB01013609.1, forward strand.
CATGGAGACCCATTGTGGCCACCCAGTTTGGGACCCTTCCTGATTTGGGCCACTGAGTTAGGGTTAGGTTGGTCCAAATGTAGTAGCGACACCCGTGATATTCCAGTGGGTGCATTTAGTTCCCTTTTAGTTTCACTTGGTTTCAGTTTGATGTCACTTCTCCAGAAAAAAATGAGATTCTTGAGCTCCGCCCATTTAGGTTTTCCTCCTCCAATGACTTTATTTATGTTGCATCTCTGAGAAATGTTTGCAGACCTAATGATCATTTACATAGATTTTTTTTTTTTTAAATGACCTTGAACACTGTAGAGTTGCTCCAGTCTCCCATCATCAGTCACAAGCTATGAAGTCATTATCTACCCGCTGTGTTGCCAGCAACACAAACTGTGATGTAATGGAAGGGATGGCCACCCGCAGGACAAGATGGCCGCCTTTGTGATGCATGTACGGATGTACTAATGACAGTGATTAGGCATCATGTCACCTGCCCCTATACACTATACCAGCACCCACATGGTTACACTCTCTCTCTCACACGCACACACACACACACCCTTCTGGAATGCCAAGATTACATCAGCTGAAGGAAAGTACAGCACCTTAACATCCTGCACTCGTGTCGGCGTAATTCATAATTCATGCTTTTAATTCTTCCTTGCATTCTGGATAGTGCACCACATGCTTAGATCAGATGTCAGGCTATTAAACTGAAGCCATCAAAACCAAGCATGGCTTCATCGAGTGCCTTTCGCCACATTAATTAATACCTTTATTAGATGACTGAGGGCTTTTAATTGCCAAATGAATAATGAGGCCATTCCCTTTAAATGTCCTTTTCACACCATCATGTATGGGTGGGAGCCATCGCCCACATAACAGAAGAGAAACCAGCTGAGCGGTACAGGCTGCCCTGCCCAGATGGCTGCTCCTCACACCTCAGCAAATAGGAGGCACGTTCAGAGCAGGTGGGGGGTCACCATCTCCCTCTGGTTCTGTGAACATTGAATTAATCGAGCATTTGATGGGACCCAGAGGATTATATATATATTTTTAAAACTATTATATTAATGAGTGCACATTTGGCAGTGGTATTGTCACAGATTTGGATGACTGAGGTGAAACCTACGACATTAATGTAGTCACCTTTCCATGAGTGTGTTGTCCCAAAGGTGACGGCACAAACACAAGCACGACCCGCCCTGCCCTCATCACACCCCATCAGCACGAGAACAAGAACAGGGCGAGGTGCAACTGCCTCTGCTTCACCTTTAATCTGATATTAAACTAGATAATTTACTGTGTATTTGTTCTGAGCATTAATGAGACATTTAGCGAATAGGAGCCTATGGTTTTCAGTGAATTTCTGGCTGCTCACAGTCTCCCTCTCCAGACCAGCCAATAAAGTCATTTCCTTTAACGAATCATTCGAATGATGAGGTGGTGAGATCTGCATTGTGAGGGAAAACTTAAGGCAGAGATGAAAGACATAAAGCTACTTTTAGTCGTATGGGTAAACTAAGTCTCATCTACAACTTAGGTGAAAGGTAGAGTCTGTGAATTTACGGTGCAGTCTGAGTTTAACTTTCAAAAAGCCTTCGAAACGTCGGTGCCACTTCACACATTTAAACACCAGCCAAAACACAACCATGAAAGAAGGATGTTTTAAGTTTCACGATCATTAGGGCTTTAAATCAGATTACAAGCCTTTCAATCTGTCTTTCTCAAACCGGAGTGTTGTAAGATAATTACCTGCTATTGTGAATTCGTGTCATTAATTCCTACATTACAGACAAAACCTGACATTGCCCCAGGACATGGAGCAGGATAAAGGAATGCATCCTGATGTTCAGATACTGACAGCTCCTGCAGGATTTCTTTCTTTCTGTCTTTATTCCTTTCTTCTTTCATTCATTCATTCTTTCTCTCTTTCTTTCTTTTAAAATGTAAAAATGTTTTTCTAACTCCTCTCAAATCTCAATCAAAGCCTGTCTTTGGGTAAGAAAACTGGCCTATAAAATTGGATTTTTTAGCTCCTTGACAAGTGGATCAGTAAGAGTTAATTGATCTTATGGGCTAACAGGATATTTGTAATGTTTGTTATGTGACATTGTTCTACCAAAGACAAAATGACGCCAATTTCTGCTTCATGATCAGACAGATGACAGTGCTCTTTTATAATCAGATAAAAGTTTTTTTTCCCTCATTCTAAGAATTTTAATTATAGCCTCAAACCCAGACTTTCACCTTGTCCAAGTGTTCTCTTAAACACTCAGTCTAACCTCATGTTTACAAAGTAAACCTGACCTCAGGCCCTGACACACCACCACCTCCATATGGCTTTGGGATTAACTTGACAGGACTCAACACCTCAAAGGACCAAGAAGAAAGTTCCTTCAGCAAATTTACATCAGATCCACTCAACCCATAAACTCTGAGAAATGAGTGAAGTGAGAGGAAATCTAGAGCACAAAAACACAAACAGGGAAAGAGGACAAGAGGAGCTCACAGGAAATATGACACAGTCGCCGGCCTGGAAACAAGAGGAGGGGGAAACATGACCGAGATAGCACCATACAAACACACACCCACACACACACACACACACACACACACACTGATTTATAAATACAGTCCTTTGATGAAAAACTCACTTGTTGATTTTCTTGCTGGACACCTTCACCGTATTCTCCTTACTGGTGTCTTTTCTCTTAAACATCCTGGGGGTCGTGGGGGGGGTCGAGCTTAGGTCCGAAAAAACTCTCTCTCTCTCTCTTAGTCCTTCTTGGTCTGTGTCTTCCTCACCCTCTGGCTCCCACTCTGCCTTCCCTATCTCTTTGGTTTCTCCAAACACACCCAGACACACATACACTCCACACCTCTTGTCTTCGATGCATGTGTGTGTGTGTGTGAGTGTGTGGCTCGCGTCGGTGCAGTGTTAAACAGTAGAGCTGCTTCTCCCGGTCGGCCCCTCCCAGGCAGGTAACAGGTGTGTCACCGCCCAGACATCCACCCTGTACAGGAGGACCGGACCGACCTGTTCCACTCCTCCTCCTCCTCCTCCGCCTCCTTTCTTCCTCCCCCCTCTCTGTCCAGCCCAGCCTTTTCATCGGGGCCCTGTCACACACTCAGTCACTCCAAGAGCCCTTTAATTATCAGTGATGTATGACTTCTGAGGGTCGGGGCGGATGTTGAGTGTCTGCAGGGATTAGTGGACAAAACACAAGTGAACGGGACTGTGAGAAATTAAATTTGAACGTAATGTCGTCGCCAGTATGTGAGCTAAAACAGGTGGAACCTGTGATCATATCATGCACTTTTTTAACAATTATTTAACCCAGAGACCCTCACTGAGATTACAGATCTCTTTTACAGGAGTGTCCTGGCCATGACTGGCAGCACATAATTACAATTACACTGATGAACAACATAAAAACACATAGAAAACAGAATACAAGTAGCGTTTTATTGGAAATATTGAGTTACTGCTGCTACTGAAATTATATTTTCATCCCAGTTAGTTTGTCTCATAGAAACTGAATGAAACCCATTCAATTTCCAGGGCTTGTCTTTTCATCTGCCAGCATGATACCTCAAAAACAGTTTTTTAATAGATTTTCTCGATTGCGATCTTTTGATGGTAATCTACACCTGGGATTTCCGTTGTTTTTTTTAGCCATAACTATGAAACTCATGTAAAAAGAAATTCTGATCCCAACTCGTGCAGGTGTGATTGGAGGGTCAAGAAGTCAGTTTAGCTTAAAAGTTTAGGTGAAAGTAATGACATTTCCTATTAAGGAAGGATCTTACTTGCCCTCTTTACACCCAGCTCTACACTGGTGCTATCCTGCAGTGAACCATAGTCAGAAACTTTATAAACTTTACAGTACACGCACAGAGAGACATAAGGTCAACAAATTAAAAACTGGAAAAGGGCCAGGAAGATAATAATGAAAGGTCTCTTTATGGTTCAGGACAGTGTCATACATTGCAATGCGTTTGTAGCATCTGTGTCAAAGCCTGAGCCCTGCGAGGATGAGGGCGTCTCTCTGTAGCATATCAACAAAAGGAGATCATTGTGAGGAATGCAGCCGGGCAGCTTTCATTGCAAGCGCAGAGAGAGAGAGAGCACACATTTTTGATAAGCTCAGTCATACCGTATTCAAGGGTGTGTCCACTTGCCACGAGAGATTTCATTTAGATGGCAACAGATACTCTTTCAATTCTTCGAGGACGTATTGGGCTGGTGTGCTCAGCTCCTAATTATAATACAAAAAGTGCTCGGCTGTGAGTGAAACCTTAAATTTAAAGTGTTACCATGACCACTGTATTTCTGCTGAGTAATGTGTTGCTTTTAACAGTTTGATACAACTCGGTTTTCTAACACACTCCATACAAGTGAATGCACTAAGTAAAGCTTTAATTAGATAACCCTTTTTTTTAAAACACACAGTTACAAGGAGCTTCACTCACACGGAAAATAGAAAGAAATACAGTGAAAAACAAACACAAAAAAATATTTTCGATAGATGTAGATATATTTTAGATAATATATTAAAGATTAAAGGGAACAAAAAAGAGCACAGACAGAGAAGACGTGTAGATCTTAAGTCTTTCCAGAGATCTTTAACAGATCCATGGAAAGGCTTGCCTATAACAATGAGTCTTTTGAAGCCGCATAAAACTGTCCAGGGATTCCTCTCGGTTGGGGAAGATTATACCAGAGAGCTGGGGCTAAAACTGCACAGGCACAGTCACCTTCTGTTTTGCATTTAGAGGATAAAAGGGATGGATGAAAGGCGAAGACGTGAGGATTGAAGTGGTCGAGAAGTGGTGCGGGGAATAAGAACTCCCATGTGAAAGCATTTGTAAATGAAGCGGGCGTCCGCCATGCAACGTGACACAGGAGAGAAGTTTCCCTTTTTAACAGGATCCATACATCTTGCCCCAGAGGAACTGGAGAGATCATCTTATTTTCCATCGTTCAGGAATGTTCAGTACAATATGCTTCACATATAAAAGAAGCACTAAAATACAGTACAAAACAATATTATTGAAGAATAAATAAGAGTAAATAAAATTAATACAGAGATGCAGATACAGGTGGCAGACTGAAGAATTGTCCTGGTGGCTTATGGCGGCCCAACACACTTAATGTTCAATTTTTTCTTCAGTTTGTCACATGCCTGTAGCTAACCAGCTCCCCAAGACAGTTAAATCCAAGTGAAAATCGAGGGATCATGTTGAGGGACACCCACTTATTGTCTTAAAGGAATAATCAAACATTTAGGGAAAATACCATTTGTACGAATTGCGATTGTATTCCTTTAATTTACAAATCTGTTTGTTTGATATGGTTTCCCATGTGAGTTTGTCTTCCCTGGGGGTGGCAGTGACGTAAAAGTTAGAGGTGAGCTTGTGATCATCATTGGTTCAAATCCCTGGAACAGCTAGTCCAAATGGCTAAGGGTTTAGGAAGGTTGAAGAACTCCTTCAGCTGCTCCAGCACACTTTTGCCTCAAATAAAAACTTACTCTAGCTCATCACACCCAGTAAGCAACAGTTAGCCACATGAAAAAATAATTAAGAATTAGTGTGCAACACTAACCTAGTAACATTTCTGTGGGAACACTGGGAGACACAAAGTTCCTGAATTGCTCTACAATCACAACACTGAGTAAACAATACAGAAGAGGGAAGTGGCAACAATGAAAGAAACATTACATGCAAACACCTGTGTACCTGTAAAACCAGATCCAAGGCAATGCAAGGTCCATTATGACTTTCTAAACCAGGGATGTGACGGGAGGTTACATCCACATCTAACTGGGTTTTAAAAGTGACCAGCACAAATTTCAAGTTGACTTTGGTCGCTCAGAGAGTAGAAAGGATGGCAAGGAAAAAACATGGCAAAAAAATTATCCGCATGCTTTCATGTCCCAGGAGCTGAACAGCTACAATAAAGGAAGAAAACAGCAGTAAGGGTGTGTCAGTCTCACTCACTGATCAACAAACAACAGATATAAACAGTTTTGTTTTGTTTATAGAAGACATTTTACGTGACAAACCCTTGAGGGCTGGACAGCACCTTGGACTTGGACTGTGAGGGGATTTTTGCGAAGAAACGGTGTGTACAAAACAAAAAGTTAATTCAGCAGACTGCAAGTGGTGCAGCGGTTTTGTCTGGAGTGACGAGGAAACGAGCAAAGAACAGCGATGACAGGCCGCAGATAAGACATCAGCTCCAGATTGCATGAATATTCAAGATATTTGAGACGTGTGTGTGTGTGTGTTGTTACAACACAGTGCCAAGTCGCTTGCATGATGTTCCCCTTTGTTCGAGTAACAAACACACCGACGCGATCATTCATACCTATGTAAATGCATACACACCAAGCAAAGCCAAACACACTCACACCCAACTGAGGCATCTTATGCACTCCTCACACATCCACGCCCAAGAGAGATCTGCATGGAACCACACACACATGCACGCTCATCAACATGCACATACACACTACTTATAAACTTGCACCTTTAGGTTTGTAGGGAGATCTTTATCTTGACTTTCATTCTAAAAATAAATCTAAATAAACCCTGCCACCAGTGAATTCATCATTTCTCACAATACAAATAAAGTTGCTCAGTTTTTATATGAGGAATTAACAAAAAGACAAAGCTAAGGATGGAATAAAACAGACCGGATGCAAGAAATTTTTTGATGCAAATGTGTTTTAATCGGATGCCTGGAAACCAAATCATACACTCTTAACAGTCATTTCACTATTCTTCCATTTCTCTTTCAATTTCCAATAGTCATTAGTAACAAATCATTTCCCAGGCTTTTTGAGGTAAAGTGCATGGAAATATTCCTGCACGCCCAATGTAACCCTGTTTAACATAAAACACTGGAGGGGAAAAAAAAAAAAAACAAATCTGAAATTTGATAAAAATTAGTGAGCAAGAGTAAAGCTTTAATAGAGTTTGTATGTGTGTGTGTGTGTGTGTGTGTGTTCTGGAATGACACTGAAAAATCATTTTGCTGATGTAAAATGAATTGTCACAGGCAAATGAGTTTGGTTAAGGATCTTCAGACAAACAGCTTTGGTGCAGGATATGAACACGAGCAACCAACAGCAGTGGATTACAGAGGTCTGTATTTCCTAGCACGCCGATGTTTTACCAGAGACGTTTGTTCATGACGACCACATTAAGCTCTTGCACCACTTGTGACGATGGACAAACACTTGGTGGTGCGATGAAAGGAAAAACTACTAAAAACTCTCAGTGACTCACAAAAGGTGTCAGATCACAATGATGAGCGTGCTTTTTGCTAAAATTATTTTGATCAAGAGAAAGATAAGTTAATGTCATTGAAAAAAAAAAACAAAAAACAACAACTGTCTGTGACCATTTATTTCCCCACGTCAGTGCTGAGACAATCTGCTCCTCGGCCAGTAGGTCCGGTCTAATTTCATGTGAAAAAGCGTGACAGTTTGAGGGGTGTTGCAAATGTGAGGCTCTTCCTTCCACCAAGACTACTGGACAGCACGAGCGTGTATCGTGATGCTCACAAGTTCAAGCAGCTGAACCGTTGTCTGTTATATTAAATGATGATAGTGTTGTGCCAAATGTCATAGCACAGTATGTGACACTGGCCCGTTATTCCCCAGCTGTTTTGGGTGTTATTATCACCACTGGACAGCCCAGGTCAAAAGATAAAAATGATAATAATACTAAAATTAAAAATACACAGACTTGAGTGTTGGTAATGGGCTGGTCATGTGAAATCATGGCTTTGCTCTTATCCTCTCCCTGCACTTGGACATTTTAGCCTTCCAACATTGATGATTGATTTAAAGACATCAGCCAGGGTTTGTTAAACTACAGGTCAGGGCTCAAAGTGGGTCACAGGCTTTACTTCTACTTTTTTAATTAATCAAAAGGGGTCCCAAGATGAGACTGCACTTAGTAAATCTGTTTCCTGGATTTCAAAGGTTTTAAGAACCACTGATAGAAATTAAAACCCTCTCTCATGTACACAAAAATTGAGACTTAGTTACATGAAGGCGCTTAGATAACTTGGACAAAGAAATAAAGACTAACAATAATTATTGGCTGAGTTTAACCTAACGGGATTATGAGATTGAGAACCTGGCTGTTTAAGCAAAAACATCAAGGCATAGAAACCTGTAAAATCCGATGATCATAGAGACATCACCATAACTCGGATGAAGGAGGGAGCCAGTATGTTAGGAACCCATGCAGCCTGATGTTATTACTAATGATGGTGGTTAGACTTGGGTCATACTGCTAACCTGAAACTCTTTCAATTACTTTTCTATGATCTTGCCTTGGAAGATTGGAGCTAACCAGACTGCCTTAAAACTGCCAGCTCCTCCCATCCTGCACTGTAGGCAGTGAAAAGGAAACGCTAAAAGTAACTGAAGTGAATCGAATTAACAACTGACCCAAGACTGGCTGTTTGTGGTGGACTGAAGGCCTTGTGGCCTTCCTCTGATTTAGCTGCCAAAGCCAAAGATGCCCTTGATGTAGCCCGTCAGGCCGCCCTTGCCCTTCTGCTCCACCTTGTCATCCAGGGGCGGGAAGGCCACATGGTTGAGCGCAAGGTCAAAGAACAGGGGCTTGCAGGGGATTGGCTGGAAGTCAGGAGGGAACTGAACCAGATTGGGCTGCTTGCCCACGAGGGCAGGGTCAAGGCGGAAAGTCTCCAGGCGGTCACAGAGGAGCTGCATGGATGGGAAAGAGATGAAAAGCAGAAAATATAAATTAAAACAGAATATATTCGTAGGCGATAAATAGAACTATTCAAATAATTCAGGTCATGCTTCTATTTCAGGTCACGTTCTGTACAGCTCTAAAAAATTGGTTAAAAACACTTGTTATGTAGCTTTAGAAAGGAAGACAAAACTAGAGTTAAAGTGGTGTGATGATTTTTGAAATGTTAGCCCCATCCGAAGGACAAACAAAACTGATTTTCTTATTTAGCATACTATCTTATATGAATACTATCTTCATCTTCCCCCAAGCTGTGAGAGTTCCTAAAAATCACAAAATATATTAAAATGACGTTTCAGGGGCTTCAGTTTCTACAGTAATACCTTCCAGCAGGGATGGGCAGGCTCTGGTTCCACTTGTAGGGTAATAATATTGTCTGGACACTGGTAAGACCATTTTTTATGGAAACATAAGGCTTATTACATAAACAGTTGCTGGTGTTTTTGTCCTCTTACCGTGTTGTCTTTCACCTGCTGCTGGGAGGGAACTTCAGCTGTCTCATCAGTGTCTAAAACACAAACAAAACCTCAGTGTCGCTCACATACTCAAAACAAGCAGAATAAGTCTTTTCATGTGAGTGAACACAGCTAAGAAATGACAAAATACAATAGCTGGAAAAGTGTGCTCTCACCCAAAATGGCAGCAGCCTGAAGCGAGTATTTCTCAGCGTTGACCTCTGCGATGAGTTCCTGAACGTCAGGGAGATCCTGCAGAGGCCACAGACAAAACAGTTACTGGTGAAGTGCACGTCAGTACATTATCACAAAGTAGAAAACAAGACAAAGTGTGTATGTATTTGTTGATAAAAATGACTTTTTTCCCCTGTAACGTCTCATAAATGACCCCTTCTTTACAGTTTTATATGACACAGCCATTAAGGATTTAACTTGCCATGGGACAAATAAACCTGTATGTGCAGTTATGTAATTGCTCCCATCCGAGTGTACTGCCAGTATGTGTGTGTGCATGATCAACCTTGAGGCTGTTGTTGAGACTCTTGGCCTTAGACTGGACCTCCTTGGCATACTTCAGCACCCTCTCATACAACACCAGAGCCTCACTCCACTTCTTCACCAGCACATAGGACTGGGCTATGAAGAAACACCTGTGGGTGAAACAAGAGGGACGAGACGCAGCATTAACAGCCTCTGTGTGCCTACAGTTGACTATAAACCAGTGGACAGAGTGTGAGTGTTAAGATACCAGAGAAAGAAGATGTGAAACGTTTTTTTAATGAGAGCAGGGCAGACACAAAAGAGGAAAGAGAAAGAAGATGTTCCTGTGATTTTCAGAGAGCAGCATGGTCTGTGTTTGAGAAAGTGAGCATGTTAAGATGAATCAGTGTCTCATATTTGGTAGTACTCCATGTTTACAACCTAAAGATAGGCCAAAGGCATAGACATTTAGGGACAAAGTGCTTCATGTCCATCAACGGCCTGGCCACCTGTCAAAGATGGTACTATGTAAAGAATTAAATGAACAGTCATTAATACACTTGCACCATTTGAATCATTTATATGTATAATGTGACTGCAGTAAGCAGATAAAGCATTTAGAAATACATGTACTGACCTGTAGGCCTTGTAGACGAGCGTCTTGAGGGCCACCTCCTTTTGGAAGGTGCAGTCTTCCTCCAGACCCTGCAGCGTGGACAGCTCAGCCAGACTCTGCAGAGATGGAGAGACACACAAACAGAATGGACTAAGATGGATAGTGGATGAGAGTTGAAAATGTTAGGGGGATATTCACCTATTGCAGTCAAATGAGAAACTTTCACCCAAACTCTGCTTTAAAGTTAGTTTACACTGTGACAAGGGACTGACAGAGACTGTCAATTAAGGTGACGCTCCCAAACCTTTCTGTTAACACACACACACACACACACACACACACACACACCATGCATCAACACACTTCAACTCATCACACTCAACAGCTGAGGTGAACCTGTGGCTGAGTGGTTGGTGACTAACACCCAACTCCTACTGAGATGTTTTTATGTGGCACGGTTATAGATGAGTAATTTTTTTGGCATTCTGCTTTATTTGACAGTCACGGTCGAGAGGGAGAGACAGGAAAGGCAGGGGTAGAGGGATGGGGCTGGCATGCAGCAAATGGCCTGGGCTTGGATTTGAGCCCACGAGGCTGCAATCAGGACTCAGGACAAGTGGTATGCACTCTTTCAAGGTGAGCTACTGGGGCACCGCCATAGGTGAGTATTTTAGACAATGGTGAAACAATTCCAAATATGGCTGTGTAACAGGACCTATTGTGAGCTTGGAATTTCAAGGTCCTGTCTTTTGTAAATTAAAAGCAAAGTTACCCACATGCACAGACAGAACCTTAGGTGCTATATTAAGGCGGAGTTATATTAGTTATGGTCATGGACAAGACAATTGTTTTATAAAGTTCATGTGTACCTGCAGGATGATGTCGTACAGACGGATGAGGTCCTGTGGGCGGGGGCCCCTCTTGTTCTCATCAGTCTGGGGTTCCTTCAATTTGGCCTGCAGTGTGTGGGCCATGCTCTCATTTCTCTTAACCACCGTGCACAGCTTGATGTAGGTCAGGTAGCTGGTGGAGGGAAGCCAACAAGGTATTTATACTTCACTTGTTGAGGAAAGCAATGGTAGAAGATGGGAAGAGTCTGCAAACAACTTGAAGCCAAATATGAATCAGTCACTTACTTCAGTCAAAATTCTATGATGTTTACAATGGCTGTTAGACAAATCTTACTGTTTGGTACTTGGTCTATTCCGTGAGACAAAAAGAGACACTGCAAAGATCTAGCAACTGTGATAATATACCCTCGGTCTTTTCTGCACGTTCTCTTGGCATATTCTCAAAGTACAATCATAACTCTGCACTCCTTGATGTATCTAGGTGTCTTTTACCTGTGCAGGAACTGCAGGTTGGACACCTTGCCACTGTCTGCATCGGAGCCCCTCTCTCGCTGCTTCTGCAACATCAACATTAAAAAAAACAAAACAAAAAACAATCTTGACATTCTTGTTTTAATGTCAGCACAGTACACATGTGACAGACTATCAATTAACTCTGAGCCATCATCTAGCCACTGCCAACACTGTCAACTTGACAACCCACACATTTCAGCTCCATAACTGAAAAGCATCAACTTGTTATGAGCCTCCCGCCTCTTACCGCCTCAGTCTTGAGCTCCTCTCTCACAGCCTGGATGGTGTCTCTGCACTCGGCCAGCAGGGTCTCATACAGATGCTCTTTGGTCTCCTCATTAGTTGCCTGCAACACCACAAAACATCATGAAAAAGATTCAAAAGGGATTCACGGCAACAGGAATTTGGGGAAAGAACATTTCAGTTTGGGGTGTTTCTTGTAATCCTGCCAAGTGGAAGTGCTGTTTTTTTTGGTTTGGTTTAACCACAAAACTGCTTCTAACTGCTGAAGTTTGCAGAGAAGGCAAAATTGGGCACCAGCATTTGGTCTCAACATCCCTTACACTAAATGGTTAGGGGAAAATAAAGTCTGAGACAGTCAAATACATACTCAAATATTTTAACTAAAGTATTTGTGCTCAATAATTTCTATTAGGCTTGATTAGTTGAACCCAAGATGATCACACACTACATTTATCACTTGTTAGAATTTACACTAATAAAATTCAATCATGCATACAGAAAATAATCATTTCATCCTTTTAAAATGCCACTGTAGTTCAGATACAACCGAGAGCAACACATATGGCAGGAATGTGATTGTGGCTGAGCGGTGGAGACAGAAGCATGCAGCCGGACAGGTTGCTGATACATTCCTGTATACAGCCCATCAGCAGGCAGAGGCTCTCGAGTTACAGGACTCAGATCTCTGTGAATGGAGGACTGTTCTTCTTTTCTCCTCATTCACACTTCTGTTCATCTGCTCATTTACTCTTCCTTTCACACAACAGGCACTGGGCTGTAACATCGTAACATTAAGTGTGTGCAAAATCTACAACAGGAGAAATATTGGCTTTTGCGCGTGAGGACAGGGAATGTTGCTATTAATAAATACAGGGCTTAGAGCAAGAAAAACTTCTGAGACTCTAAAGTTGTCCCCTAACAAGACTAGGGCAAAACCTAGTCTTGTATTAGGCTACAGGCTATTGTCTACTGAAAGTATCTGAAAGAATACATTGCCCTATTACTAGTGGGTTATTTCTTAGTTCACCATTTTAATTCCAAACCTTATTTTAATGTTTACTCACAAACTATTTTAATTGGTGCACTGTTTTTTCCCCCTCACTTATCTTTCCCACCCCTACACCTCTGCTCTGCACAAAGACCTGCTTGCCCCACCCCACCTCTTTCTGTCCATCTCTCCCCATATCTGTTTGCTCTGTTGATTTTTCTTGTCGGCAGTGTGTTTTACAAAGTCAAACAAACTTGCATCTGGGATATTTTTCACCTGTGATTGTGTTTTCTTGACAGTAGGAGAGCGGCATATGTGAAGGCACGTTGTTATAGCAGCTCTGTGTACAACCAGGACATTGCAAACTTGTACCATAGTTCACCTTGATAAGTGACAGATCAAGTTCACTGGTTCAAGGTAACAACAAGACACCAAACATGCACACAGTCTTTTCACCATTGTGTATCCCGTCACGTTGTTTTTCACATAATCACAAAACAATGCATGTTTGTTACATTAACCTCCATTAGTTACTTGTCATAATAATACAGTAATTATGTTGTATTTTTTTGTACACTTTTGTTCAAATGTACTGTAATAAGTTGTCCTTGATGTTTTATCATAATTTGTGATGTTGCATTCCTGAAAACTTTGGCAATCTTATTCCTTCTTATTCTTATAACATTCATACCAATGACAAAAAAATGATATCAGGTTCACATGAGGAAACTCCTGCAAAAGCCATTCAAAACTATGTAATAACTGACACAAACAAATGACACTTCTAATTTCACACCCTCATCTTCAAAGGGGCAAAAAACCCCAGGAGGAATGTTACGAGAAAATTCCACGCCGTAATCATTAATAAGCAAGTGGTAAGGCTACTCTCATCCACCTAGGGAGTTGGCATTATTTAGCACAACATAAATTCATGCCAACAGCCTGGCAACACCTTGTGTGACTGGCTCAACCCATCAAACATCTTCTATTGTTCAGACTGGAGAGCTGGAAGGTTGGAATGATTAGAGACGAGGCGAGTGCATAAGTCTCTTTAACAGGGCTGATCTTTGGCCCCAAAAGGCATTTCCGGTCCCTGAAGACTGATGATCATTTGTAATGCACAGGAAGCTTCAGAGTTATTGGATCGTCCTCTGATTTGATACTTTATAATCTAAACCAAGCTGCACCCAAATGTGTTCTTTTGGTGCTTTAATGGTTTTATCACATTTACTGTCATTTGCAAAGACAGCTGATGAGGAAATGCTTGCCTTTAGTTGGTTTAGCCTGCCCTGATATGATAAATAAGAATAATATTAATGAACACTGCAGGGGCAATTAGAAGCTTTAAAGTGGTCCCCACTACCTTAACAACAGCCTGAAATGCTACAAATGAGCATCACAAAAGGATCATTTAAAACTGAAAGGCAATTAATGGTGATTATGCTAATCTGTCCATAGATACCTGCAGGGTGTAGTCCAGTATTCCTGTGTGGGCTGAAATGCACAGAATGCAGTCTTGCAAAGAGAGAGTCTGCATGCCAGAGTCCTGAGTAGCTGTGGGTGTGACAGGTGTGTCTACAGGGTGAGGCAAGCTTTCAGGTGCAGGAAACAGGGAGGCATCAGCAGTAGTGTAATGAGGAGAGTGCAGCCTATTGAAAATTCAAGGAACTGCATGACTTAAGTCACTACTTGTTGTGAGAGAGGGGCTTCAACTTGAAAAAATCTGTAGTGAAGAGCTCCCTCTATTTTCATATATGAAATTACAACCATGAGTAAGTAAGGACAAGGCTTTCCTCACTGAGCTGTTTTCACTTGGATCTTTTGAGTATGAAATTAAGTTTGGTCACCTATTGCCACGTTGGAGGGACAAAGTCACTGCTTTAAAATGACCAACGACGGGAACTGACTGCAAAGTAGAGGAGAGACCAAACCCATAAAGTCACAAGAACACAACTAACTGTGATGATGCCTTGTCTCTGTGACTTGATGTACTGAAGGATGTTGAGGCAGGACATAAGAATTTTTCAAAAATGTTATCAGCTTGAAAATGTTTTGCACATAACCTTTAAAGGCCGGATTATAGTACTGCAGACACTTGACGCAACGCGCACACAGTTGCCACGTAGGGTGTGTGTGCCCTGTATACCTCTGCATAACACGCTAAGCAATTCTCCTCCAAAATGCTAGGGGACGCGGGTTTTTTTCTGCAGACCTATGTAGAGCCTGTGACGTATGGTCGCTGCTCTTCCTATTGTTGTGCCAGCAGCGCCATTTTTCTTCAACAAGATCGAGTATGATCCAAACTTTCCAAAACAATTTACAACAATTTAAAAACAACCGACAAGTCGAGATGTGATCACAACAGCAGTTCTTTTAAAAATGGTGCTGCTGGCACAACAACAGGACGTGACGCCGGAGGGGTGAAATGCCAGAAATGATGTAGTTCGGCGGACCAATCATAGCTCTTGTTGTCAGTGGGGGGCCTGTGTTGGGGGCTACGTGGGGTCCGCGTAGTTACAATTTTTCGGAGGTGCGCGGCAAGGCTCTGTGGCGGTTGCACAACCCCCGTAAGCTTCATACGCAGAACCATAATCCAGCCTTAACAGTCGCACCAGATTCTACAAGGCGAATAAACTGCCACCAGGACATAAACATGATGACTTTAGTTTATATATATAAAAAAAAATGTACTATGTTGCCACTTTTGTCACTGTATAAGCTATGGAACTGCAGTTGAATTTATTTTAACACTATGGAGCCATTTCTCAGACACTGAGAGGCTTTGAGAGAAACGAGAGTGAAACCTGGTGACTTCGGCATAACTAGATAACTAGACGTGTTTTTTCTATAAAAAGTGTGAAATTCATTAAGTTTTGGCAATCCTAACGAAACATTCTGGCCAACAGGCATCTGTTATACTGAAACACAGCTAACTGAACAGTTTAGTGAAGAATTAAGTATTCGTAAACCAAAAAAAAAAAGGTTTTGTTTAGTTTATCACCAAAACAAATGTGACTATGTATCATTTGCAACATGTCATTTGCTAGCATGTTATTTTTTTAAAATCCACTGAACTGAAAAAAACTGACCTGTGCGATGGCAGCCTCATTGTCTGCCAGACCCAGGAGAAAGATGCGGGCCTTGTCGATTTTGACGGGCACCGTGCGCCCTCGCCATTCCACCTCGCTCATGGTGGCTGCCTGCTTGGCTCTTGTCTGGGTGATCAGAGCCTGGGGGGAAAAATAACAAGCTCTTATTATGAAGTACAGTTTTATCAAACATTGTGAATTTTCAACTCAACACTGTTCAGAATGTTCACCTCCAGTTTCTCAGCCATCATTCCTCCGCCTCCTCCAGTCAGCCTCATTTGCATCAGGTCATTGATGGCATTCTGGTCACCTGCAGTCAGCCAGAGGGAAACAGGTAAGATACAGTATGCATTTTGGGGGTTGCTGAATGCACAAATGTGTGTCGCCAGAATCTCAGACGGCCTAAATAACTCCTGAAACAGCTCTGAATTATTACTTCTGATGTTGATGGCATTTGGGTTTTCCCTTGAGTGTGTGATTCTCACCGATGTTGTAAGCACAGTAGCGGATGTTGGGTGAGATCTCCTCCACACGCTGGTGATACAGCACAGCCAGCTCCTCAGTGAAAGCACTGGCCAGCTTCTCATAGATGGTCCTGACAGAGACAGGGTGTTGCAGAGCACAGATGAAGCAAGTTAAAATTTCTCAGAGGGAAAAAAAAAAAACCCAAAACATAATGGAGTGGTGCAGATCCTAATTTTGGTGTGTGTGTTTGCTTGCCAGCAGTTTGTGAATAAAACAAAAAATAAAATCAAAGTACAGTAAACTGATGCCTTTGGGCTTGAAAAGTAACAAGGGCTGAAAGAGGAGCTGGAGAAGATGTGGAATAAGAAGGGCAAAGTGACAGAAGCATTCAGGACTGTGAACCCCAAACAGAGATCTCTGTCCAGCGCTTCAACAGCTGAGCTAAAAAGCTAAAAAAAAAAAGAAAAAAAAGAAAGTTTTCACTGTTCGTTTGCCTGCCTCACACCAGGATCTATGAAAAACCTGAACATCTAAGAAATTTTGAGAACAGACAGGCCTTGAGCCAACAAGCAATTGGTTAGGTATTTATGGTAGTCGGATCTGGGACACCTGCCATTTGACAATTATTTTTTGCCCATAATTATGAAATAAACAGTCAGTTTAAATTCCAAAGGGGGTGTTTTCAGGGCACAAAAAGAAGATATTCAACTTTAATTCTAAAGGATACAAATCAGGTCTACGAGTTTAATGAGTTCTAATGAGTATGTTGCCCTTCAATGTCCATACTCACTTGCACTTGTTGAAGGCCTCCATGGCAGGCTTCCATTCCTGCAGCTCAAACTCCACCATGCCGGTCAGGTACGATGTGTAGGCCTACAATCAATAACATTAAGGGGTAAGTTGACTTCAAAACCAAACCTGAGTAAAGCCTGACATCTAATGGCAAAAAACGTGTCACTGAAACTGTATGTGGTGTTGGTTGAACTGTGGTGATATCTACGGGTATAATCATCCATTGATCTGTATTGATGCATCAATTAAATGATCAACAATCAAATATCACTGATACAAAGTGAAAATATGAGTCCATATCATTTTAATGAAAAATTCGCTTTTAAAGAGTCTAAGTTAAGTCGTTATTTAAAGAATAGACTATTTTTTAATTAAAATATCTGACAGAGTGCATTAATAAATCCCTCTTCATATTTTAGTTGTTTTTTTTGGATTAATGGAAATGTAAGCGATTGTGTGAAACGGGCAAGATATTGTCTCATATCAACCGCAAGCCCCTGAATTGAATCAAAACTGTATTGTGCTGACTTTGATATCGGCAAGTTTCATATCGTTGTCCAGAAAATATAATAATGTTGTATGGTCATGAAACTTGAGAATTACATGCCTAGTTATAAATGCAATTACTGGATGTTTTAAGAATACGGAGAAAAACTCAGGGGCCAAAAATCACTGCCCAGGTCCCTTCACATGGATTCAGCCCTTTCTGGACTTGACCTACACTCCCCTACAAAAGTATTGGAACAGTGTGTCCAAATCCTTTATTTTTGCTATAGACTGAAAACATTTGTGTTTGGCATCAAAAGATGAATATGAGACAAGAGATCAACATTTCAGCTTTCATTTCCAGGTATTTATATCTGGATCTGATACACAACTTAGAAAATAACAGTATTTGTAACGGAACACCAAATTTTTAAGTGAGCAAAAGTATTGGAACAGATAGGCTTAAAATGGATTTAAGTGAATAAGACTTAATATTTAGTTGCAAATCCTTTGCTTGGGT
>OMLB01013623.1:15842-30544 GCA_900302555.1 Myripristis jacobus
CAGATGAAAGCGCCCTTCACAATCTACAACTGCCGATGTTAATAAATAAAATAAAATAAAATAAAATAAAATGCAAAATGTTGTCTCTGAGTGGTCTAAAGACCATCAGCAGGTGAGCAGTGAGAGAATGGACGCTGAAAGTGTTGCGCAAAACACTGAGCCACAAATGGAGGCCACTTCGTTCCCGTTATCAGTGACTACCGACTGGCTGGAGGACGGAAACGAGACGACTGAGAATCAGTTCCAGCAACCCGACTGGCAGGTGGGAGAAATAAACAAACCTGAAACAATGAGGGGGGAGCAGTGGGAGAGAGGAATTAGGGGGAGCCTTTTCCCCCCAGTTCATCCTTGAAAGTATCTTAGAAAAAAAATGTATGAGAATGAAACACTAATAAGAGTTAATGAAAACATATAGATAACTATATAACTATAGTTAATTAAAAGAAAACTTACAATACAATACAAAACAAGACTACTAAGCCTATCTCTTTTGCTTGTATTTCTGCTTAACTCTCCTCTCCCAGGTGGCTCTGTGGGCTATAGCCTACTCCCTGATTATTCTGATTTCTGTCACTGGGAATGTAACGGTAATCTGGATTATCCTCGCTCACCGACGCATGAGAACTGTAACCAACTACTTCATAGTCAACCTGGCCTTCTCTGATGTTTCCATGGCAACCTTCAACACGCTCTTTAACTTCGTCTACGCGCTGCACAACGACTGGTACTTCGGCTTGGGCTACTGCCGGTTTCAGAACTTCTTCCCCATCACTGCCATGTTTTCTTCCATTTACTCCATGGCTGCTATATCAGTGGACAGGTAAGAAACTGGCTGGCAACCGCGCTCACAAACTGTGCGTAGCCTACTTTTCTCATCTGTCATTTTACCACGGCTCATATGACCTTATACCCAGTGTGGCAAAAAAAGTGGCCCCTTCAGCACTCCATAACCTTTCCTGTGTCAGCTAATGGGACAAATTATCCCCCTCACTTGTAACACCATGCTCAACCCTGTTTTGTTATCCCAACAATCAGGTTGAAAAGATGGATCATCCCTCCAGAATGGAACAGAAACCACATTTTATAAGCAAAAGAAAAGATTAACTTTGAAAAAAGACCCGTGGGTGACATGTCATGACACTTTTGCTATCATAACAGTGTCATCTTATAATAAATTGAAGCTCTGATTCTCAGTGGACACTTTATTAGGTCCACCTGCACAGTCAATACAATCCAGTACAACTGCTCTGCCATAAAGTTTACCTTTATGATGCCTATAATGTTCAGGTTTTCTGTTTGTCACAGTGATAGAGGTGTTCGTTCAATTATATGTTTGGCATTGAGCTCATAGTTAGTGGTGCTGTTGTACTGGACTGCATTTTATTGTGAAGTGTTTCTAATATTCTGTGCCCCTCATGTATATAAATAAGGAGGGCAACAAATTAGAAACACCTCTCAATATAATGTAGTCCTGAACAAGATCTCAGCAAACTACAACCTCAGTTACAAATGTATAATTGAATTTACACATTCTCCACAATGTCAACAAAGACTGAACATAAGAAACTTTGCTAAAAGGTAAAGTTTATGGCAGAGCTGTTGCATTGGACTGCATAAGATTGTATAGGTGGACATAATAAAGTGGCTACTGAGTGTTGATTTTAATCATATAAGGCTGTACCAATGTCTGTAGCATCCTGGTTAATAAAAAAAAATCCTGAAAGTTTCTGGTTGCTATTACAGGAAATGTTGTGTAAAACGATCATTTTCAACAGTTTACTTTAGTGGGAGATGATATAGGGGGTGTCAGCAGACACCAGCCTTACAGGTGTCATTCATCTTAAGAGGACTTTGGCTTCACTACAGCACATTCTCATGCATTAAAGATAAGCAATTCTTCCAGAAGAAGGAGTTCATGCTATCACTAGTTCATTATTCTATTACACATGACATGTGGACATGTGGCCCAGAGCACATTCTGTGATGGATGAGGTGTCCGCTCCATTCAGCACAGGTGTAAAATCTGCTAAAAATAGCTGAAAAATTCTTCCGCTTTAGTTCTCGGTTTGTGACATTATAAGACTCTCTGACTATACGTAGGCATTCTTAATTTTTCTAAGTACAAATCAAAAAAGAAAGTAAAATGATATTAGGATTTGTTTCTTTTTACACATGATCACACACAGTCAGTAAAAAGAGCTAAAAATAAGATTGTTCCCATTTAATCTATTCAAAGTGACATTTTTGAGTAGTCACTTGACTGGTACATTTAAGATGACTGGAATACTGAGAAGCACTATTATGCAAATAAGCGTCAGCTCACTGCATTAAATTCAGAAAGCCAATGTGTTGCCATGGCAAAGGCATCACTTGGCTGAACACTGCAACTTTCTTAGTGTCAAGCAGTGTCCACACATTTTGATCATTTGCATGACATCTTACACAGCAGCTATCTAAGTTAGTGGGGACAAATGAGACCACTTGATGCTCCTTTCTATTCAATCTAGTTGACCTTACTTGACCTTACTTATGTTCTGGCTTCTTATACTTGTGCACCAGAGAGTATCTGATACCAATATGTGACTTTTACTGATTATCAGTAATGCAGTTTGTATGGCCTAGTGTGACTGGATTAGCATTTGCTCAGTTCATTTATCTAGATTATCTAGATTCATCATTATGAAGATCATCCACATACAAAAAATATAATTTATAATAAAGATAATCAAGATCTATATCACTATTCCAACCACAACTAGTCTTTGGAGATATATTTGAGTACAGACACACACACACACACACACACACACACACACACACACACACGTGCACACAGCTATAAGGTGGAAAAGTGAGTATATTACTTTGGCTGTACATTGCAACTTCCTTAGTCTCATGAACTGTCCACTCAATTCGATCATTCAAATTGTTATTTGCATAACACGAGGTAGTTTAGGGAAGACACAATCATCATTTAAATTACCTCAGGTGACAAGATTCTCAGTCATTTCAATTTCAACTTGTTTATTTTAACAATGACTTTTAAATATTATATTCTGCTAATGAATGAATGAACAGATGGGTAATGAAGAGGCTGGATCTACAGAAATTATAAGAAAGGAAAAAATAAGTTGATTTTAGCACAGAGGCCCTAAACAGGGAAGAAAATCTGACCTGATTCACTCGTTTTACTACAGAGGTAAGCATTCTATTCTGTTGAAGACAGGCACTTGTAAATGAATAAACCTCTTTGTTTCTTTTACAGGTACATGGCCATCATCCATCCATTAAAGCCCCGCCTCTCCTCCACCTCCACCAAGGTTGTGATTGGTGTGATTTGGGTTGTTGCATTTGCATTGGCTTTCCCTCAGTGCTACTACAGTGTGACCAGGTTCTACTATCCTCGAACTGTCTGCATGGTCGACTGGCCTGATGATTACGGAGGAACACATCAACTCAGGTACAAGCGAGAAGGAAATACAAAGAAAAAGACAAAAGAGAGACAGAAGCCAGACATATAATTCAAGGCAACAACGTACCAACACTACACAATTACATGTGCAGTAGATTGAATTTCCACAGCTGAGGGAGCAGAGGTGTTTTTCAGAGAGATACAACTGTCTGTGGAGTAGGTTGGCCTTTTGACTAAAGATTAACACACCAACTAACATGGGATACACACATACTTGTACACACACTTAAAGATATATACAATAATACTGTTTATACAATACACCTTGTGGACACCGACAACCATGAAATTAATTTATTCATTCGTATAAAATTCATTTAATTTGATCATTCATGATTCTTAAAAAAATGTGTTAATCTAACAGAAAACTATGATTTGCAGCTTTGTATGATAATAAGTAATGAGTTTATTGTCTGAATATTTTTACTTTTCAGTATTTCAGTTTATTATTGCATGTGTTAATTTAAAGGATGTACAATTTAAAAATGTTGGCACACTATCAAATTGAATCAAATTATCATATACAAACTCAAATGGAACTTAACTGTTCCAAACAAATAAGAACCATTCTTACAGCAAAATTTTACTTTGGCACAGTGTTGGGTTGTGTAGGTACCTGGGCGAGTCCACATGATGGTGAAACAGCCTCATTAGCTACTTCGTGCTTCCCTGGGCTGCTTTACTTTCATGCAGCAAACAGCTCACAAAATAACACTTTTTACCATATGAACAAAGCAGATTATGCCCATATAGAAAACAAAAAGTCCCAGTACCCTTTTTTGTGTAATACAATTTTTCCTGTAAGAACTAATGAAGCACTTTAAGCAATTTCTTCCTGGTGCAAGGCGACTACTGTATGCTTAAGTTTCTTACAGATGCTACTGGCTGGATTTCCTTTCCAATTAAAATAAAAGGAGGGAAAAAAATCAGACCTCTTACACTGTCTAATCAACTAAATATAGACGGGGAACTTTGAAGTTGTTACAAGATACAGAGACATGTACACAAACAGATGGACATACACTGACATATCTTCATTAGTTGCTCTGTGCTCCCCTGGGCTACATACATATACATAATCCCATATGGGTACATCTACACCAGAAGACGTGACCACACCCTGACATGCAAGCAAACACGAAGACATGCTATTCATGTTAATATGACCTTAGCCTGCAGTTTACCTGCGCCAAATATCTGTGGTTATTTGATTCACCCTCACTCTCTGTCTGTGTAGTTACCAGCTGGCAGTGATATTGTTGATCTACCTGCTCCCCCTGCTGGTGATGCTGGTGACCTACAGTCTGGTTGGTCGAACGCTGTGGGGTGGCCACATTCCCGGAGAGGCAAAAGACCATTACCACAGCCAGATAACAGCCAAGAGAAAAGTAACAACCTTTTATACTTTTACTGTCGCTGACAAGACATTGTAGTCATTGCCATGATTTTTTAAAATGCACTGATCACTGAGCAAGTACAAGTGACTTAAACTGAGCTTAGTTGAACTCTGCTGTGCTACAATAACAGCAAATCTGTAGAGCTAATTAGGCTGACATGTGCTGTCTGTACACCATCACACAGGTAGTGAAGATGATGGTCGTCGTGGTGATGACCTTTGCCCTTTGCTGGCTGCCGTACCACATCTATTTTATATTAGGATCATTCAACAAAGACATTTATAAACAACACTACATTCAACAGGTTGGCTTCTGTCTGTTTATTCCTTTGAATACTTTGGTGTATTTGTTTGTTTGTTTGTTTACAGAGTGTAATGTTTACTTTCCTTGTCAGGTATACCTGGCCATATTCTGGTTAGCTATGAGTTCAACGATGTATAATCCTATCATTTACTGCTGTCTAAACCAAAGGTAAAGATTTATATATATATACATTCTTTTTTCGCCCATGTAGTAAATTCTTTAGTAAACTCTCTCTCTCTCTCTCTCTCTCTCTGCCTCTCTCTAGGTTTCGTGCTGGGTTTCGTCATGCATTCGCATGGTGTCCCTTCATCAGTGTGTCACAGGAGGACAAGATGGAACTGCAGCACACACACACCTTCCGGGTCACCATGACACGCAGCTACCGCACCGAAAGCACGCACACGCACGCCTCCATCAAAACAAACACCACCATCAGTGAAAACACAGCGCTCAGCATTCAGCCCAACACAAAGAGAGACACAAGCATACAGCTCACAAAACAAGTGTTGTTAAAAGCCCATGACGCGCACAACAACCACACACCGGAGGGGGAAGAGGACACAAAATCCCCCGCAGTCAGACTTACTGAGTCTGTTGCATAGCTGTTAACAACTTATTGTATGTATGACAGAAGCAAATGAAGAAAGAGCAAACCCTGCTGGCAGCCAACCAGAGTTCAGTAAACCACGGTGTCACCCGTTCATGTGGAAATCCAGGAAGAAATTCATCATCCATATGTCCTGTCTTGGGACCAGACGTTAATTTTATTTCAGCGAAACTGTGAGGGTGACTATGACCTGACATGATGGATGTTTATCTTTTCTCCTTTTCATGTCGTCCTGACCGGACGTGCAGAGAATTCAGAATAACCCAGTCATGATCATCCTGTTTTATTAATGGAACAAAGTCAATGGTAACTGGCTGCACCTGTGTGCCAAGAGACAACAAGAGAAACAAATCTGGTGCTGTGAGTGTGTGCTGTTAATGGGCAGATTTGGAGGTACGGACATATGAAGACATTGAAGATTCAAAACACACCTCCATCCATCATTCCTCTCTCTCTCTCAGTCTTTACCTTGAATTTCTGTTCTTCATTATTTCATCTAGCTTTTTCTTTGTCCCTTCCTTTCCATTATTCATGCCCACTTCCTCCTGTCCTCTGGAGGAGAACTATGAATTGTGGATGTTGTCATCTAGTAGTACAACTATAGCAGAGAATGGGAGAAATAGTCCTTTGGCATCAGCACCAAGCCTTAAAATTATTGTTTTTTTTGTTTTGTTTTGTTTTGTTTTTTGTTTTTTTATGTCTCCTTCCTCTCACAAACCTGGACACAGGACTCAGAGTCTTTTTAGATAAAGATTTTATCCTGTCTGGGTTTGCATTTAAAGGGATATTTTCTATTTTAGTTTGTATTTATTCATTTATCAAGTATGTATCACCAGGTGGGAATTCAAGGTATTCATTGGTTGTTTACTGAGAAAACTAAGGTTTGTTACCCTTGTAAGAGATTACAAGTTAGAGCCAGGTGTGCCATTAGTTAGTCCAGGGTCAGCCAAAGCAATGCCTTTTTTCAAAATAGCCTGACATAACAAGTTTTTTAACCAAAATTACTTTTATGTATCTGACAACCAAGTGAAAACAATTGGTACTTTAGTTCTTGAAATAAAACATCATTGTCCAGCTACAGTATATGTCACTACTCTGATTATCAGAAGGTACACCATCATTGCTTTAATTAAAATGAGTAATCAGCCCTGTGTAATAGGCATATAGCTCAAACTCTGAGTGTAATATGACTGGGGAGAATAATTGATGAAATGTCACCTTAAGGCACCAGCTCCACTGAACTGCCGATTATAAATTGCTAGAACAGAGTAAACTATTTGGAAGGCTCTGGCTTGTATTTGCCACCAGGTGGCTTATATGTTGCTTTTATGACTGTGAAACATGTCTGGAGGAAGAGTTCTCATTTTTTCACATTTTCACATCGTTTTTTCCTGGCCTTCTCTCGCCAGGGCTTACTCAACATTGACTAAACACAAGATATAAAATATATTGTGTGACACTATACATTCATCCACAAATCAGTTTTATAGTTGCTTGTCTTAATTAGGGTTGTGAGGGGGCTGGAGCCTAACCAGAGCAGAAGACAGAGAAACTCCAGTCGCCAGTCCATCAGTCAAACTATCAACTGACAATTTGGTTTCAGCAAAACGAGTGGCCTTAAGTTTGGTAAGAATCTCATCCCATGGAGTCAGTGACTTGGTCACCCTTGTTTTGAAATTAATTGTTATTATTGTAATAGTTTGGTCGTTTGTAATGCTGTACTGTTATATTCCCTCCATATACTGGTGTGCGTTCATATGTTGCTCATATTCTTTGATTCATGTATGGTGTGATATTTTTGACACTCAGTGTACCGTACAGTTGAGTTAAAATGAAGTCAAAGTGCTGCTACTTAGATAAATCTGCTGTGAAATTGAACATTGCAATCTATTGATGTGAAATATGCTGATATACTGGTAGTGTGCTTTTGTAGACAGCAAAAAGCAGGCCTTGTGTCATGGCTACATGTATATACAATAGAGTCATGGTGTAAATACAGCAGCCTGTGTTGCTTTTTCAGAACAATTTGATCATCTTGATCTAATACATTTGTATTGGGCATCTTTTGATTTCTTGAAACATTTTTATGAATTCTTTTTCACAGTGGTCATTAAATTGCTTGTTATACGCACAGTGAAATAGTGAAAAGTTCATCTGTTGTCTTACTCTGAAAAAGAGGGTTGATTGTGGTCTGAGCATTTATTTAGATTGAGTTGTAAATGTAAATAAAGATGTAAAATGCTTTGACAAAACTGGCATCACCCTGTCTGCATACACAGACCTCAACAGCTCAACTAGAAATGCAGTATTAGACTGTATATGCATCTTAATATTAGTCTGGCTTTATTTTATGAAAATGCTCTTTTGCTCCTGAGATGTTCACACCACCAGATGAATAATGTGATGTACTTGGGAAATAATTATTTCACCCGTCCCCATTTACAAAGAGATGAGCACCCACGGAGCTGAGAGAGCCTCTCTGGCTGTAGGGTGATCTGCTTTGGCTTTTGGGCAGTCTCCTAATACACTATCCCACCCAGCAGACAGTGTAAAGACAGCAAAACAGTATCCAGACACTTGTACAGGACGCACCTCAAAAAATACACAATTGGATTGACACAGGCTTGTCTTTATTCATTGATTGATTGACAGTGTTGGATAGATACAGTCTGAGGGTTGTGAGCAAAAAGACGTGTGTGTTCGTATGTGTGTGTGTGTGTGTGTGTGATGGGTGCACCTTTGGACTGAGTACTCTGAAGAAAAGCTACAGTGTGGTTAAAAAGGCAAATTAGCCTGGGACCTGCTAGAGAGGGAGGCTTATTTTCTTAAGCCTGACTGTTTGAGGACAAACTAGAAATGGAAATTTCACTTTGGTATTATCTAATCATTAGTCGGTAGTTTTAGAGTGGAGTGGTGCTATCTTGTCCACAGTAGCCAGAATTTTAATTGTGGCTTCATGGAGATGGCAGTGAAATAACCCCAACAATCTAGTGTCTCAAAGATCTATCCCTGCACCATAAAGTTCACAGGCCTGTGCGCTCCTTTGACCTACCGGGGCACCATAACAAGTTAATCACCCCAGGTCACAGAATAAAACTTCTAATCTTTTCTTCTAGTTTGAAGCATGATTTTGTTAATGAGGGAAACAAAATGTGAATTTAAGTGAAATATGGCCACACATATTAGTGTGGCAAAAAGCACCTGGGCAGGGCAATGAATTAGCTACAGGTAGGCTGAATCTCTCCCCAGCATTTGGGAGGACTGCCTCTGTGTAAATATAGGGAGCCACTTTCTTGTCAAAATGTTTATATTCTTCTTAAGGTTTAGGCTTCTGTAATACTCCTACAAGTGACATACATTATAATACAGTTCGGATACTGTTGTTTGCTCAGTAACTGTTGATCTTAAAAATGCCGTTTCACCTCACCATGGTGATGTTACGGAGGGCCACTGTTACATCTCTGCAGCCAGCACTTGTTAAGACAATACCGTCATTAATGTAACCTGGCCAGAATCTACCTAGTAACAGTGTCTCTGATTACAGACACCTCCAGGATTCTACTTGTTAAAATAAAAAGTGCTCTTTGGACATATTTTACAGTAGAGTACACTAGAGCAGAATAAAATTGCTGTTACAAATAACACCCAATCTGCACATTCAACAAGTCGTGTCGCATGGCTTTCCATACAGATTGAGCCCAGTAGAAGTCCCTCTTTTGTCTTGCTTGTGCCCGAGTGCCAAACTATTGCTCCACCTCTGAGAGGAGAGGTTTGGTAAATCCTCCAGGGCAGGACAGGCTGAGGTTGAGGGGACTTAAACAGTGGCTGCCTCTGTGTATGTCATTATTGCAACAGTAACAATCCCAACATTGACCCAATACAAAAATAAAATAAATAGCAATCATCTATATATTGTATGTTGTGTTATACCTGTGTGAGATATTATAAATTTTAAAGCAAAAATATTCCCTTTTATCTCATTATACATTTTTTTTTCTTCTCATTTCTCTTTTATATCTTGTTGTACACACTATGAGTATCCTACAACAGACAGACGGATAGACAGACTGGTGGTGACTTTGGTCTAAAGCAGTGTAGTTAAGTCCCTCCAGTGACTAGAGGTGTTGCAAGAATCAAATGTATTTTTGCAACTTTTTTCTTTTTCTTTTTTTTTTTGCAAGCGTTGCATTTTGCAACCAACTGTAAAATCCCTGCACGTTCACTGCATAAATCCTTTCACCTCAATTCAACACACTAGGACCACAACCTCTACAAGTTATTGCACTTAGGTCATCATAGGGATCCTCCAGATGGCAAAGAGAAACACCTCATGGGAGTATTGTAGGAGTGTATGGACTCTTTCTTTGATGTCCTGCACCCACTCACAGAAGACGAATGTGCATGTTTTATCTCTGTAAGTTTAACCTCAGAAATCACAAAACTGAAAAATTCACAAGAAACTGTGTATTGTTACATTGGCTAACAAAGCTTCATTTAACTACAACATAGTACCTGGCTCCGTTCCGTAACACAGGAGCCGAAGCAATCTCTCCTTCCCTTTCTCACGTACGCTAGCTAAAGCAGCTACTGGAGTGTGACAGGTTTAAATCTGGACTGGGCTGATTTGTGGGCTCAGGAGAGGGGACGTCTGTGAGAGGAGGAGAGAACAGAGGGGAGGTGAGGAGGAAAGCAGAGATAGGGGGAGATAACAGTAAGACAGAAGAGATATATATTCTATTTGTTGTTCTGCTCCACTCTCAGCCGGCAGCCCACAGCTGTGATGAGAGCAGCTCCTTTCCCACTGCCGTCCTCTGACAACAAGAAGTTGACGTTACACTGAGGAGCCAGTTCGTCTACTGTCTGGTGCATGATGCGTGAGAAACTAAAGAGAGGGGAAGAAAAAATATGACATAATGTTAAACAGGAAAGCCACAAACCTTGCAACACTTCACATTAAAAAGCCTGTCCATGTAAAAGGTCAACTGAGGATGGGAGTCCTAAGGTTATTTAGCATCCCCCAGAGCCCAGGAGGAAAAATCATTAGCTGAGTTACAACTAATGGGGATCTGAGTAAACTAATGATTCCACAACAATGAGTAAGATCATGGCCTTTAGCAAGGAACCTATAAAAAAGGAAAGGGCATCATGTCACTGTGCAGCACGTGAGCCCAAATTCGTGCCACGTGTGGAAACGTTCAGCGTATTTGACAAAGTGATCAACAGTTTTCCCACCCCTCCGTTTATACACCGGTAGAACAGAAGTGTGTCATAATTAATGTTTATTATTACATTTGATATGTTGCTGTTTATACATTTATTTTTGGAAGTGGCTAACATTAACATTGTGTCATCACCTTTAACTGAGCTTCAAGCTGGTCTATATGCAGCTGCTGGATAGACAACCAATGTTTTGAAACCAGTGACAAAGACAACACATTGTAGATTGAATAAAAAAAAAACTGCTGTCTGCATTATGTAAAGTGTGTTTTGTTATGTAGTTGAAGCTCTGCTCAGTTCTATGCTCATCCCGTTGAATTCAATATTAGTGCCATTAAAAATTGGTATGGATACAAATTTTGAATGTTGTTTCTGTGACATAATATCCTTTCCTTCTTTCATATGCTCTTTGGTTTACAGTTGGCCTACTTTTTCCAGGTGTGCACAGGTGGGACAGCCACAACTTGCAACCAGCCCAAGAATTAGGTCTCATGTTTCACCAGTTCAAAAAGTTTAGTATGTTAAGCATTTTCAAACATGCATGTTCCTGTCAGACTCGCCTGGCTGCAGTGTGAGGTTTTGGTCTGATCTCTCGCTTGCTGCCTGAGACAGGTCTAAGGTCCTCTGGCTACATTAGCACAAAATAAACTTAAGTTTGGTTTGTTCTGATTGTAAAGTCTTGATTAATACATTGATACTGCCAGTAATGTCACTGTGCAGTACACCATTCTAGCCTAATATGGTGTGACCCATGTCAGTAGCATTTTTTAATTCAGTGGTTGGTAGTGCGAACACTAATGCATCCTGTTGTGAGCCCAGCAACTCTAGAAAACTGCCGTCATTTTGTGAAAGGAAGGAGTGTTTGATAGAGTGAAGTATTGCCATAACATTCGAATCTGAGTGAAGTTTTTGCAGTGAGATGACAGCGCCTTTTTCAGGCAATCAGAAAAATAGAGTGCTTGAGCACAATTGATTTCTTGATGGAACAAGGGATAACAACAGGATGTGTGGAGAACATAACAAAACAGAAACAGATTGGAATATAAAAGTGAGGAGGAAGATGGTAGGGAGGAGTTGGAGTGATGGATCTGAGGTTGATCACAAATCCGGTGGTCAGCACAGACACATTGAAGATGGATGATTATGCCAGGTGTGAGCGATGGTCTGTCTCGGGTGTCCTCTTGTCATCAGATCACCCAACATGGATGTTAATACCAAATGTGAACAGGGCCTAGCTGACAGTGACCTGTAGTTATGGCATGTACCTATGACATGTTACTAAAGAAATCTACTCACTGCGGATGTAGCTTGTAGAGAGTCCCGTCCACCCCTACAGTGATGTTCAGATGGTCCAGTCCTCGGTTCTCTCTGATTTTATCCACCACAGCCGCCATTCCTGCCCCACACAGCTGAGCCGCGCGACGTGATACAGCTCCACATACCTAAGGAACAATGGAAACCATTATTGTCATAGATATTTAACTGTTCCTGTGCTAGCGAGCTGTGCAGAACAATGTGATATGACTCCACATACCTCGAAAAAAAATGTGACTTATCATTTATTCATTAGCTCCTTTATTGTCACAAACACAAGCCCATTTCACAAGGTCAGGCTGCCAAAAAGGCACTGTGGGTGTGAGAGTTTCACAATGACCCCTGCCATGCACAGCAGCTGAGGTGCGATAAGTATCAATGGTTGGTGTTGATAACCATCTTTATTTTATTTTGTTTTTGTTACATGTGGCTCAGAAATGTATCTGAGTAATGCAACCAGCAACAGATCAGCTACTGCCCAAGGTGGTAGCTTTGGTACTAGTTTATGATTGAATTGTAATGTTGAAATAACGTATTTCATCACTATGGTTTATTACACACACATCTATCTCTTTGTGTCTTACCTCTTTGACTATGATACTGTCATCGCAGGTGCTGTCCAGCCCCAGGTGTTGCAGGATAGATCTCACTTGCAGTAAAGCCAGTCTGTCACTAGAGAAAGACAGGGAGGTGAATGTTAATATTCATCAGTAGAGGGTAGCAATGAACTAGATCTGGAGTGCTGAACACAAGCACAGGCTGGCACACTAGTGGCCTGACAGTGAAATAAAGCACTGTGCTGTTCCACAAAGCAGTGCCGAACAAACCAAACGCACCCTCAGTTTTTCAGTAAATCCATGTTTCCCATCCCTGCTCAGTTGCTTAAGCTATTTACATCCCAATTCACAGTGCCTGGATTAGCATTTAGCACTAAAACAGTCCATCATGTGACAGACTAATCTGCCTAGACAATTTATTTGGCCTGAAGTCAGCTGGAATCACATCATGCACGACCAAAGCAGCTTGCAAGTCAGCCTGGAACAGATGAATGCTCCGTAATATGCTCGAGCTAAATAGTTTGCATTCATGGTTTGTAGTCAGTGTGATTCTATGTTTTTTTTAGAAGCTTAGACACTGCTGCTGTTTTACCAAACCAACTGCTTAAATGATATTTGCATAGGTTTGGAGTTTGTGGATGCCTATTATATTTACCAACTGCTCAGAGTGCTGATAACTGTAGACAAAAGAAGATAAAATAAGCTATGTTACCCAATTAAATGTCTGTTGCTATTTTTGTGTTTTGTTTTATTTGAATTTTGAAAATACTTATCCTGATGGGAAGAGATGTACAGTAAGAAAGTGACTGCCATGGTAAAAAAAAAAAAAAAACAAAAAAACACATCATTGCAACATTTTGACCAGCACGAGTCACACAATGACAATACAACTTTTCTTTTTGATGGCATTGGCCAATTTGCTGACACAATAACTAGGTTTTGAAGCAAGAAAGAAATGTTTTGAGTGAGTTACTATCTCTTGCAGACACGCAATAGATTTCTAATGTGTTGTGAAACACATGCGGCAGTTGTACGTACAGGTTAGAGAATGTTAAGACAAGAGAAAACTGAGCCAAAGCAATTGAGAAAATCTATAATGCAGAGCAAAGAGGTTTGAGGGCCTGTTCTGGTGCAATTACGCCAGTTGATGACATCTTCAGGCGCATTTATACACAGTCTGTATAAATGGGCACAGATAGTGGAGTCATTCTGTGTCCATGACTGTACTAATGGGAAACATGAGCCTTCTCTCTAATGTATACTGCCTCTGTTTTTGTTTAATTGTTGACTTGAATTCTTGGTATTTTCAATTTGGTGAAACAAGAGTTAAAGGTCCAGGACACTTCTGGAAACTTCTATGAACAATTCACTGACTGTCTGTTGGATTAAAACACACACACACACACACACACATACACACAAAGCGCTCTGTTTCCTACCTCTCTATCTGTGAGAGGTACTTTGTCTCGAAGATGCCTCTCGTCTTCAGTGTCTCGGAGATCTGTCCTCTGAACAGGAAGCCTTTCTTGGTCAGATCTATCAGGATGTTCCGCACAATTTCACCAAGATACATGCCGCTGCACATTTTCTCATATCTGGAACAGACACACAGGAACACATTTACACATGCACACACACACACACATATATATACACAAATTGGAATTATGTATATAGATATTAATCCATGAAACACAAGAGATGCAAACAATTTTCATGTCATGAGGAGTGTGTGTTTTCCGTGTGTGTGTGTGTGTGTAGAAGACTGGGGGAACAGTCAAAGGGAAGCTGATGTAATTTCAGTTGGAAATCCCATCATGAATTCTTATGGTCTT